>JACCIY010000792.1:0-54908 GCA_025506505.1 Flaveria sonorensis
TTTTGGACCTCGTGGCATGACGTCTTCGGGTCAAACGTCGATCGGGCCACGCCCGGGCCGACCAGATCACAAACGATCGTGGATGCTTTACCGCACCACGTGTTGTGCCGATGTGGGGCGCCGACAAGGCAACCTGCTGGGACGTCATCAACAAGCCTTTCCGCTAACCAAGGCGTAATAGGTCGTTAACCGATAGTCGCTTGGTTTCTCGTAGCCCATGTTCGGACCCTGGGTCCCCGTGCCCTCTTTATATGCACACATTCTGCGGAGAAATCAAAGCGACGTTAACACATATAATTTTTCAAGCGCCCGTACTTCCCGAAATACATCTGCTTTTAACTTTGACGTTAGCATGGGTTAGCTGACTCAACCAACAAGCCTCATAACTTAGCTGTTATACGACTTGTGTTCTCGTGCGTTGGTTGTAGCAACATTTGGGATGAAAATCTCCCAACACTTGGTAAAATTTCACAAACTTTATTATAACCTCTACTACATGAAAGCGACACTTAGACGACGCGAAAGCAAAAGCTTCAAGAGAAAACGCTTTGAGTAGGGTCGCATCGAATAGGGCGCCTCTTCGTTTTAATAACCAACAACCGACAAGAAGCAGGTAATCAAATGCCATGAACGCCAAGCACAGAACACTCAACATTCGGGACAAGGACGATTAGCGCCTGCAGCACCATGTGTTCCAACGCCCACCGACGTTGCTTGTTATAGGAAGCATGTCGCATCATAGGGGCCGTTTTAGGATGCTCACGATCAGATCAGCAGCAAACTTGATAACAACTAGGCTTGGTGCGGGTCACTTACTTCGAGGAGTCATAATTTTCAAAGATACGCACATCATTGCCTTATAAATCACGAGGCGATGAGCTAGATACAAGCCACAATGTATGGCAACTTGCTTCTTTGTAGGCAAATATTGCATGATGGGGGCCATTTTAGGTGGGAATCGATCCGGCTCATTAGCAAACACATTCCCGACTAAGCTTAGTCTGGGTCGACTCCAAGGCAGACACGGCTTGATAACTCATCAACAAAAGTTGTTTTCAGGAGTCTCGGTTTTTTTCAAAGATATGCATGTCAATGCCTTAAAATGACGAGTCAATTGGCTCAGATACAATCCAAATGCGTGGCGGCATCGATTGTTTATAGGTTAACATCACGTGGGCCAGTTTGTGGGGCATCGACAAGCTCAACAACAGCAATCTTAACCGCGACTAGGCTTCTTGTGAGTCATGTACAAGCCACAAGGCTTGATTACCAGGCAACTTAAAGTTTTGAGTCGCTCTTTTCAAAGATATGAACATCGTTGTCTTAACATCACGAGTCGTTGAGCTAGAAACAAGCCCAAAGCATGGAGACATTGCTTGTTTGAGAGCAGCCTGTGTGTGGGGCATTATGGGGGACATTTGGGTGGGCATCGATCAGCTCAACGGCAAACATAACCAAGACAGGCTTGGTGCGAGTCATTTACAAGGCACAAACCTTGATTACAAGCCAACATTAACTTTTTAAGGAGTCCCCCACGTCAAAGATATGACTTTGTTGCCTTAAAATCACGAGCCAATGGACTAGATACACGCCCATGCATAGCAACATTGCTTTGTTTATATCTAACATGATGGATGACAAGGGCTATTTTGGGTGGGCATTGATCAGCACACCAACAGAGGTAATCACGACTAGGCTTCGTGTGGGTCATTTACAAGCAACAAAGCTTGATTGCTAGGCAGCATTTTGGGTGGCCATCAACCAGCTCACCGACAACAATGCACGACGACCAGCCTTGGTGCGAGTCATTCACAAGGCAAGAGGCTTGAATACTAGGCAACATTTATTGTTTATTTTTCAAAAGATGCATGACAGGGGCCATTAATTTGGGTGAGCTATATCAGCTCACCAACATAGGTACTTACGACTAGGCTTCTTGTGGGTCAATTACAAGCCACAAGCTTGTTTGTTAGGCAACATTCCGGGTGGGGCAACACCCTGCTCACCGGCAAATGAAATCACGACTTTTTGTCTTGATCCGAGACATTTAAAGGCACAAGGCTTGAATACCATGCGACATTAACTTTTATGGTGTCCCACTTTTCAAAGATATGCACGTCGTTGCCTTAAAATCACAAGTCAATTGACTAGATACAAGCCCAATGCATTGGCAAATTATTGTTTATATGTGACATGATGCTTGAGAGGTGCCATTTTGGATGGGCATCAATCAGCACACCAACAAAGGTAATCACGACTAGACTTCGTTCGGGTCATTTGTAGCCAAGTCACTGCCATGAAATCACGAGTTGATGTGCTAGACACAAGCCGATGGATGGCAACTTCGCTTCTTTATATGCCATGTGGCTACATGGGGGCCACATTGATTGGGCATCAACCCGCTCACCAGCAAGCGTAATCACAAATGACTTGGTTTGGGTCACTTAGAAAGCACAGCCTTGATTACAACGCAACATTAATATTTTGAAGAGCCACAGTTTTCGAGCGTATGCATGTCGTTGCTTTGAAATAATGAGTCAATGTGCTGTAATACAAGCCCAACGTATGTCAACATCCCGTTTTATAGGCTACATGTGTGCGGCATGCATGATGGGGCCACTTAAGGTGGCATCGACCGGTGCTACAGCAAACATAACCACGACTAGCTGGCGTGGGTCATTTACAAGGCACGAGGCATGATTACCAGGCAACATTATTTTTCTTTAGGAGTCATAGTTCTTAAGATATGCACGTCTTTGCCTTATAATCACAAGTCGATTTGCTAGATACCAGCCCATTTATGTCAACATTGCCTGTTTATAGCCTACATGTGGTGCCATTATAAAGGCCATTTTGGATGGGCATCGATCAGCTCACCAACAAACATAACCACGACTAGACTTGGTGTGCGGCTCAATTACAAGCCACAAGGCTTGATTATTAAGCAACATTAAATTTTTTGAGTCGCACTTTTCGAATACATGCACATCAACGCTTAAATCACGAGTCGATGCGCTAGATACAAACCCAACGTCAGGCGATTTTGCCTGTTTATAGGTATCTTGCGGCTTGATGGGTCTATTTTGGTGGGCATCGATCAGCTCACCAGCAAACGCAATCACAACTTTGCTTCGTGTGGGCCAGTTACAAGCCACGAGGCTTGATTATCAGGAAACATTAGTTTTATGATACACTTTCAAACATATGCACATCTTTGCCTTATAATCACGAGTCTATGTGCTAGATACAAGCCCAACGTCCAGCGACTTCCTTGTTCGTAGGTAACTTGCCGCCAAATGGGGGCCATTTTGGTGGGCGTCAATCGGCTCACCAGCAACGTAAACGCAACTGGCACATCATCAGGGGCCTGATGGGGGGGAGGGTCGTTTACAAGGCACGGGGCTTCATTACTAGGCCACATCGGTAGGGGAGACCAACCCCGTGCTTGAACGCTCCTTGGACCTTCGATCAGCTAAATGGGGCCATTTTGGTGGGCATCAATCAGCTCACCAGCAAACGTAAACGCGACTGGGCACATCAGGGGGGGCGATGGGGGGGAGGGTCGTTTACAAGGCACGGGGCTTCATTACCAGGCAACATCGGTAGGGGAGACCGACCCCGTGCTTGTACGCTCTTAGGACCTTCGATCTCAACAACTTTCATTTTCGGTCTCTGGGGTTGCTCAAGCCCTGGTCTCCCCTATATATACATTCTGCACAAAAAGTAAAGTGACAGGAACAGACATTAAATTTTTAAGGAACCACAACGATTTCGAAGTTTGCTAGTCGTTGGGCTAAAACACTAGTCGATTGCCGAGATCGTTGAGGCCAAGGGCTTTTGATAGGCACGTGGGCATCAGGTGCGTGATTACCAGGCAACATGGTCAAGATGGGCACCAGTGTACTAGGCAACATGGTAGGGGGGCTTGTTTTCTCGGAAGCCTCTATGCCCCTGGTCGCTCTTCGCCCTTGGTGAGGCCCTGGGTTTTCAAGTCCCCATGCCCCCCTATATATACATTCTGAACAAAAACTTAAGTGACAGGAACGGGCATTAAATTTTTGTGGAACCACACAATTTCGACGATTGCTAGTCGTTGGGCTAAATCACTAGCCGCTGGCCGAGATCGTTGAGGCCAAGGGCTTTTGATAGCCAACGTGGGCATCAGGTGCGTGATTACCAGGCAGCATGGGCACGATTGCTAGGCAACGTGGGCATCGGGGCTTAATTTCTAGCCAACATGGTCAAGATGGGCACCAGTGTACCAGGCAACGTGGTTAGGGGGGCTTGTGTTCTCGGTAGCCTCTAGGCCCCTGGTCGCTCATCGCCCTTGGTGAGGCCCTGGGGTGTGCCAAGTCCCCATGCCCCCCTATATATACATTCTGAACAAAAACTTAAGTGACAGGAACGGACATTAAATTTTTGAGGAACCACACGATTTCGAAGGTTGCTAGTCGTTGGGCTAAAATCACTAGTCGATGGCCTAGATCGTTGAGGCCAAGGGCTTTTGATAGCCAACATGGGCATCAGGTGCGTGATTACCGGGCAACATGGGGACGATTGCTAGGCAACGTGGGCATCGGGGCTCGATTTCTAGGCAACATGGTGAAGATGGGCACCGTTTACTAGGCAACGTGGGTAGGGGGCCTTGTTTTCTCGGTAGCCTCTAAGGCCCTGGTCGCTCATTAACCTCGATCAGGCCCTGGGGTGTGCCAAGTCCCCATGCCCCCCTATATATACATTTAGCACAAAAAGTGAAATGACAGGAACAAACATTAAATTTTTGAGGAACCACACTTTTTCAAAACCCCACCAAACGACCTCGGATTTTCACGAAACTTTGCGTGAGGCCTCACAATCATGAAATTAGAGTCTCCCATAAAAATTTTTCGTTTTCGTGTGTCCCCGGCCCTACGGCAAGGCTCGGTCGGCCGGGGGGCTTCGAGATTAGATTTCACGTAACCATCTATGGCTTCATCGGATTGCCACGAAACTTTACGGGGATGCTCCACGAGTGGAGTGGGCTGTTTTGGACCTCGTGGCATGACGTCTTCGGGTCAAACGTCGATCGGGCCACGCCCGGGCCGACCCGATCACAAACGATCGTGGATGCTTTACCGCACCACGTGTTGTGCCGATGTGGGGCGCCGACAAGGCAACCTGCTGGGACGTCATCAACAAGCCTTTCCGCTAACCAAGGCGTAATAGGTCGTTAACCGATAGTCGCTTGGTTTCTCGTAGCCCATGTTCGGACCCTGGGGTCCCCGTGCCCTCTTTATATGCACACATTCTGCGGAGAAATCAAAGCGACGTTAACACATAATAATTTTTCAAGCGCCCGTACTTCCCGAAATACATCTGCTTTTAACTTTGACGTTAGCATGGGTTAGCATGACTCAACCAAACAAGCCTCATAACTTAGCTGTTATACGACTTGTGTTCTCGTGCGTTGGTTGTAGCAACATTCGGGATGAAAATCTCCCAACACTTGGTAAAATTTTCACAAACTTTAGGATTATAACCTCTACTACATGAAAGCGACACTTCAACACGCGAAAGCAAAAGCTTCAAGAGAAAACGCTTTGAGTAGGGTCGCATCGAATAGGGCGCCTCTTCGTTTTAATAACCAACAACCGACAAGAAGCAGGTAAATCAAATGCCATGAACGCCAAGCACAGAACACTCAACATTCGGGACGAAGGACGATTAGCGCCTGCACACCATGTGTTCCAACGCCCACCGACGTTGCTTGTTTATAGGAAGCATGTCGCATCATAGGGGCCGTTTTAGGATGCTCATCGATCAGATCAGCAGCAAACTTGATAACAACTAGGCTTGGTGCGGGTCACTTACTTCGAGGAGTCATAATTTTCAAAGATACGCACATCATTGCCTTATAAAATCACGAGGCGATGAGCTAGATACAAGCCACATGTATGGCAACTTTGCTTCTTTGTAGGCAACATATTGCATGATGGGGGCCATTTTAGGTGGGAATCGATCTGGCTCATTAGCAAACACATTCCCGACTAAGCTTAGTCTGGGTCGACTCCAAGGCAGACACGGCTTGATAACTCATCAACAAAAGTTGTTTTCAGGAGTCTCGGTTTTTCAAAGATATGCATGTCAATGCCTTAAAATGACGAGTCAATTGGCTCAGATACAATCCAAATGCGTGGCGGCATCGATTGTTTATAGGTTACATCACGTGGGCCAGTTTGTGTGGGCATCGACAAGCTCAACAGCAATCTTAACCGCGACTAGGCTTCTTGTGAGTCATGTACAAGCCACAAGGCTTGATTACCAGGCAACATTAAAGTTTTGAGTCGCTCTTTTCAAAGATATGAACATCGTTGTCTTAACATCACGAGTCGTTGAGCTAGAAACAAGCCCAAAGCATGGAGACATTGCTTGTTTGAGAGCAGCATGTGTGTGGGGCATTATGGGGGACATTTTGGGAAAACATAACCAAGACAAGGCTTGGTGCGAGTCATTTACAAGGCACAAACCTTGATTACAAGGCAACATTAACTTTTTAAGGAGTCCCCCACGTCAAAGATATGGACTTTGTTGCCTTAAAATCACGAGCCAATGGACTAGATACACGCCCAATGCATAGCAACATTGCTTTGTTTATATCTAACATGATGGATGACAAGGGCTATTTTGGGTGGGCATTGATCAGCACACCAACAGGGTAATCACGACTAGGCTTCGTGTGGGTCATTTACAAGCAACAAAGCTTGATTGCTAGGCAGCATTTTGGGTGGCCATCAACCAGCTCACCGACAACATATGCACGACCAGCCTTGGTGCGAGTCATTCACAAGGCAAGAGGCTTGAATACTAGGCAACATTTATTGTTTATTTTTCAAAAGATGCATGACAGGGGCCATTAATTTGGGTGAGCTATATCAGCTCACCAACATAGGTACTTACGACTAGGCTTCTTGTGGGTCAATTACAAGCCACAAGCTTGTTTGTTAGGCAACATTCCGGGTGGGCAACACCCTGCTCACCGGCAAATGAAATCACGACTTTTTGTCTTGATCCGAGACATTTACAAGGCACAAGGCTTGAATACCATGCGACATTAACTTTTTATGGTGTCCCACTTTTCAAAGATATGCACGTCGTTGCCTTAAAATCACAAGTCAATTGACTAGATACAAGCCCAATGCATTGGCAAAATTATTGTTTATATGTGACATGATGCTTGAGAGGTGCCATTTTGGATGGGCATCAATCAGCACACCAACAAAGGTAATCACGACTAGACTTCGTGCGGGTCATTTGTAGCCAAGTCACTGCCATGAAATCACGAGTTGATGTGCTAGACACAAGCCGATGGATGGCAACTTCGCTTCTTTATATGCGACATGTGGCTACATGGGGGCCACATTGATTGGGCATCAACCCGCTCACCAGCAAGCGTAATCACAAATGACTTGGTTTGGGTCACTTAGAAAGCACGAGCCTTGATTACAACGCAACATTAATATTTTGAAGAGCCACAGTTTTCGAGCGTATGCATGTCGTTGCTTTGAAATAATGAGTCAATGTGCTGTAATACAAGCCCAACGTATGTCAACATCCCTTTTTATAGGCTACATGTGTGCGGCATGCATGATGGGGCCACTTAAGGTGGCATCGACCGGTGCTACAGCAAACATAACCACGACTAGCTTGGCGTGGGTCATTTACAAGGCACGAGGCATGATTACCAGGCAACATTATTTTTCTTTAGGAGTCATAGTTCTTAAAGATATGCACGTCTTTGCCTTATAATCACAAGTCGATTTGCTAGATACCAGCCCATTGTATGTCAACATTGCCTGTTTATAGCCTACATGTGTGTGCCATTATAAAGGCCATTTTGGATGGGCATCGATCAGCTCACCAACAAACATAACCACGACTAGACTTGGTGTGCGGCTCAATTACAAGCCACAAGGCTTGATTATTAAGCAACATTAATTTTTTGAGTCGCACTTTTCGAATACATGCACATCAACGCTTATAATCACGAGTCGATGCGCTAGATACAAACCCAACGTCAGGCGATTTTGCCTGTTTATAGGTATCTTGCGGCTTGATGGGGTCTATTTTGGGTGGGCATCGATCAGCTCACCAGCAAACGCAATCACAACTTTGCTTCGTGTGGGCCAGTTACAAGCCACGAGGCTTGATTATCAGGAAACATTAGTTTTATGAGTCACACTTTCAAACATATGCACATCTTTGCCTTATAATCACGAGTCTATGTGCTAGATACAAGCCCAACGTCCAGCGACTTTCCTTGTTCGTAGGTAACTTGCCGCCAAATGGGGGCCATTTTGGTGGGCGTCAATCGGCTCACCAGCAAACGTAAACGCAACTGGGACATCATCAGGGGCCTGATGGGGGGGAGGGTCGTTTACAAGGCACGGGGCTTCATTACCAGGCCACATCGGTAGGGGAGACCAACCCCGTGCTTGAACGCTCCTTGGACCTTCGATCAGCTAAATGGGGGCCATTTTGGTGGGCATCAATCAGCTCACCAGCAAACGTAAACGCGACTGGGCACATCAGGGGGGGCGATGGGGGGGAGGGTCGTTTACAAGGCACGGGCTTCATTACCAGGCAACATCGGTAGGGGAGACCGACCCCGTGCTTGTACGCTCTTAGGACCTTCGATCTCAACAACTTTCATTTTCGGTCTCTGGGGTTGCTCAAGCCCCTGGTCTCCCCTATATATACATTCTGCACAAAAAGTAAAGTGACAGGAACAGACATTAAATTTTTAAGGAACCACACGATTTCGAAGTTTGCTAGTCGTTGGGCTAAAATCACTAGTCGATGGCCGAGATCGTTGAGGCCAAGGGCTTTTGATAGGCAACGTGGGCATCAGGTGCGTGATTACCAGGCAACATGGTCAAGATGGGCACCAGTGTACTAGGCAACATGGGTAGGGGGGCTTGTTTTCTCGGAAGCCTCTATGCCCCTGGTCGCTCTTCGCCCGTGGTGAGGCCCTGGGGTGTGTCAAGTCCCCATGCCCCCCTATATATACATTCTGAACAAAAACTTAAGTGACAGGAACGGCATTAAATTTTTGTGGAACCACACAGTTCCGACGATTGCTAGTCGTTGGGCTAAAATCACTAGCCGCTGGCCGAGATCGTTGAGGCCAAGGGCTTTTGATAGCCAACGTGGGCATCAGGTGCGTGATTACCAGGCAGCATGGGCACGATTGCTAGGCAACGTGGGCATCGGGGCTTAATTTCTAGCCAACATGGTCAAGATGGGCACCAGTGTACCAGGCAACGTGGTTAGGGGGGCTTGTTTTCTCGGTAGCCTCTAGGCCCCTGGTCGCTCATCGCCCTTGGTGAGGCCCTGGGGTGTGCCAAGTCCCCATGCCCCCCTATATATACATTCTGAACAAAAACTTAAGTGACAGGAACGGACATTAAATTTTTGAGGAACCACATGATTTCGAAGGTTGCTAGTCGTTGGGCTAAAATCACTAGTCGATGGCCTAGATCGTTGAGGCCAAGGGCTTTTGATAGCCAACATGGGCATCAGGTGCGTGATTACCGGGCAACATGGGGACGATTGCTAGGCAACGTGGGCATCGGGGCTCGATTTCTAGGCAACATGGTCAAGATGGGCACCGTTTACTAGGCAACGTGGGTAGGGGCCTTGTTTTCTCGGTAGCCTCTAAGGCCCTGGTCGCTCATCCACCTCGATCAGGCCCTGGGGTGTGCCAAGTCCCCATGCCCCCCTATATATACATTTAGCACAAAAAGTGAAGTGACAGGAACAAACATTAAATTTTTGAGGAACCACACTTTTTCAAAACCCCACCAAACGACCTCGGATTTTCACGAAACTTTGCGTGAGGCCTCACAATCATGAAATTAGAGTCTCCCAATAAAAATTTTTCGTTTTCGTGTGTCCCCGGCTCTACGGCAAGGCTCGGTCGGCCGGGGGGCTTCGAGATTAGATTTCACGTAACCATCTATGGCTTCATCGGATTGCCACGAAACTTTACGGGGATGCTCCACGAGTGGAGTGGGCTGTTTTGGACCTCGTGGCATGACGTCTTCGGGTCAAACGTCGATCGGGCCACGCCCGGGCCGACCCGATCACAAACGATCGTGGATGCTTTACCGCACCACGTGTTGTGCCGATGTGGGGCGCCGACAAGGCAACCTGCTGGGACGTCATCAACAAGCCTTTCCGCTAACCAAGGCGTAATAGGTCGTTAACCGATAGTCGCTTGGTTTCTCGTAGCCCATGTTCGGACCCTGGGGTCCCCGTGCCCTCTTTATATGCACACATTCTGCGAGAAATCAAAGCGACGTTAACACATAATAATTTTTCAAGCGCCCGTACTTCCCGAAATACATCTGCTTTTAACTTTGACGTTAGCATGGGTTAGGATGACTCAACCAAACAAGCCTCATAACTTAGCTGTTATACGACTTGTGTTCTCGTGCGTTGGTTGTAGCAACATTCGGGATGAAAATCTCCCAACACTTGGTAAAATTTTCACCAACTTTAGGATTATAACCTCTACTACATGAAAGCGACACTTCAACAACGCGAAAGCAAAAGCTTCAAGAGAAAACGCTTTGAGTAGAATCGCATCGAATAGGGCGCCTCTTCGTTTTAATAACCAACAACCGACAAGAAGCAGGTAAATCAAATGCCATGAACGCCAAGCACAGAACACTCAACATTCGGGACGAAGGACGATTAGCGCCTGCAGCACCATGTGTTCCAACGCCCACCGACGTTGCTTGTTTATAGGAAGCATGTCGCATCATAGGGGCCATTTTAGGATGCTCATCGATCAGATCAGCAGCAAACTTGATAACAACTAGGCTTGGTGCGGGTCACTTACTTCGAGGAGTCATAATTTTCAAAGATACGCACATCATTGCCTTATAAAATCACGAGGCGATGAGCTAGATACAAGCCACATGTATGGCAACTTTGCTTCTTTGTAGGCAACATATTGCATGATGGGGCCATTTTAGGTGGGAATCGATCCGGCTCATTAGCAAACACATTCCCGACTAAGCTTAGTCTGGGTCGACTCCAAGGCAGACACGGCTGTTTTGGACCTCGTGGCATGACGTCTTCGGGTCAAACGTCGATCGGGCCACGCCCGGGCCGACCAGATCACAAACGATCGTGGATGCTTTACCGCACCACGTGTTGTGCCGATGTGGGGCGCCGACAAGGCAACCTGCTGGGACGTCATCAACAAGCCTTTCCGCTAACCAAGGCGTAATAGGTCGTTAACCGATAGTCGCTTGGTTTCTCGTAGCCCATGTTCGGACCCTGGGGTCCCCGTGCCCTCTTTATATGCACACATTCTGCGGAGAAATCAAAGCGACGTTAACACATAATAATTTTTCAAGCGCCCGTACTTCCCGAAATACATCTGCTTTTAACTTTGACGTTAGCATGGGTTAGCATGACTCAACCAAACAAGCCTCATAACTTAGCTGTTATACGACTTGTGTTCTCGTGCGTTGGTTGTAGCAACATTTGGGATGAAAATCTCCCAACACTTGGTAAAATTTTCACAAACTTTAGGATTATAACCTCTACTACATGAAAGCGACACTTAGACGACGCGAAAGCAAAAGCTTCAAGAGAAAACGCTTTGAGTAGGGTCGCATCGAATAGGGCGCCTCTTCGTTTTAATAACCAACAACCGACAAGAAGCAGGTAAATCAAATGCCATGAACGCCAAGCACAGAACACTCAACATTCGGGACGAAGGACGATTAGCGCCTGCAGCACCATGTGTTCCAACGCCCACCGACGTTGCTTGTTTATAGGAAGCATGTCGCATCATAGGGGCCGTTTTAGGATGCTCATCGATCAGATCAGCAGCAAACTTGATAACAACTAGGCTTGGTGCGGGTCACTTACTTCGAGGAGTCATAATTTTCAAAGATACGCACATCATTGCCTTATAAAATCACGAGGCGATGAGCTAGATACAAGCCACATGTATGGCAACTTTGCTTCTTTGTAGGCAACATATTGCATGATGGGGGCCATTTTAGGTGGGAATCGATCCGGCTCATTAGCAAACACATTCCCGACTAAGCTTAGTCTGGGTCGACTCCAAGGCAGACACGGCTTGATAACTCATCAACAAAAGTTGTTTTCAGGAGTCTCGGTTTTTCAAAGATATGCATGTCAATGCCTTAAAATGACGAGTCAATTGGCTCAGATACAATCCAAATGCGTGGCGGCATCGATTGTTTATAGGTTACATCACGTGGGCCCGTTTGTGTGGGCATCGACAAGCTCAACAGCAATCTTAACCGCGACTAGGCTTCTTGTGAGTCATGTACAAGCCACAAGGCTTGATTACCAGGCAACATTAAAGTTTTGAGTCGCTCTTTTCAAAGATATGAACATCGTTGTCTTAACATCACGAGTCGTTGAGCTAGAAACAAGCCCAAAGCATGGAGACATTGCTTGTTTGAGAGCAGCATGTGTGTGGGGCATTATGGGGGACATTTTGGGTGGGCATCGATCAGCTCAACGGCAAACATAACCAAGACAAGGCTTGGTGCGAGTCATTTACAAGGCACAAACCTTGATTACAAGGCAACATTAACTTTTTAAGGAGTCCCCCACGTCAAAGATATGGACTTTGTTGCCTTAAAATCACGAGCCAATGGACTAGATACACGCCCAATGCATAGCAACATTGCTTTGTTTATATCTAACATGATGGATGACAAGGGCTATTTTGGGTGGGCATTGATCAGCACACCAACAGAGGTAATCACGACTAGGCTTCGTGTGGGTCATTTACAAGCAACAAAGCTTGATTGCTAGGCAGCATTTTGGGTGGCCATCAACCAGCTCACCGACAAACATATGCACGACCAGCCTTGGTGCGAGTCATTCACAAGGCAAGAGGCTTGAATACTAGGCAACATTTATTGTTTATTTTTCAAAAGATGCATGACAGGGGCCATTAATTTGGGTGAGCTATATCAGCTCACCAACATAGGTACTTACGACTAGGCTTCTTGTGGGTCAATTACAAGCCACAAGCTTGTTTGTTAGGCAACATTCCGGGTGGGCAACACCCTGCTCACCGGCAAATGAAATCACGACTTTTTGTCTTGATCCGAGACATTTACAAGGCACAAGGCTTGAATACCATGCGACATTAACTTTTTATGGTGTCCCACTTTTCAAAGATATGCACGTCGTTGCCTTAAAATCACAAGTCAATTGACTAGATACAAGCCCAATGCATTGGCAAAATTAATTGTTTATATGTGACATGATGCTTGAGAGGTGCCATTTTGGATGGGCATCAATCAGCACACCAACAAAGGTAATCACGACTAGACTTCGTGCGGGTCATTTGTAGCCAAGTCACTGCCATGAAATCACGAGTTGATGTGCTAGACACAAGCCGATGGATGGCAACTTCGCTTCTTTATATGCGACATGTGGCTACATGGGGGCCACATTGATTGGGCATCAACCCGCTCACCAGCAAGCGTAATCACAAATGACTTGGTTTGGGTCACTTAGAAAGCACGAGCCTTGATTACAACGCAACATTAATATTTTGAAGACCCACAGTTTTCGAGCGTATGCATGTCGTTGCTTTGAAATAATGAGTCAATGTGCTGTAATACAAGCCCAACGTATGTCAACATCCCTTTTTATAGGCTACATGTGTGCGGCATGCATGATGGGGCCACTTAAGGTGGCATCGACCGGTGCTACAGCAAACATAACCACGACTAGCTTGGCGTGGGTCATTTACAAGGCACGAGGCATGATTACCAGGCAACATTATTTTTCTTTAGGAGTCATAGTTCTTAAAGATATGCACGTCTTTGCCTTATAATCACAAGTCGATTTGCTAGATACCAGCCCATTGTATGTCAACATTGCCTGTTTATAGCCTACATGTGTGTGCCATTATAAAGGCCATTTTGGATGGGCATCGATCAGCTCACCAACAAACATAACCACGACTAGACTTGGTGTGCGGCTCAATTACAAGCCACAAGGCTTGATTATTAAGCAACATTAATTTTTTGAGTCGCACTTTTCGAATACATGCACATCAACGCTTATAATCACGAGTCGATGCGCTAGATACAAACCCAACGTCAGGCGATTTTGCCTGTTTATAGGTATCTTGCGGCTTGATGGGGTCTATTTTGGGTGGGCATCGATCAGCTCACCAGCAAACGCAATCACAACTTTGCTTCGTGTGGGCCAGTTACAAGCCACGAGGCTTGATTATCAGGAAACATTAGTTTTATGAGTCACACTTTCAAACATATGCACATCTTTGCCTTATAATCACGAGTCTATGTGCTAGATACAAGCCCAACGTCCAGCGACTTTCCTTGTTCGTAGGTAACTTGCCGCCAAATGGGGGCCATTTTGGTGGGCGTCAATCGGCTCACCAGCAAACGTAAACGCAACTGGGCACATCATCAGGGGCCTGATGGGGGGGAGGGTCGTTTACAAGGCACGGGGCTTCATTACTAGGCCACATCGGTAGGGGAGACCAACCCCGTGCTTGAACGCTCCTTGGACCTTCGATCAGCTAAATGGGGGCCATTTTGGTGGGCATCAATCAGCTCACCAGCAAACGTAAACGCGACTGGGCACATCAGGGGGGGCGATGGGGGGGAGGGTCGTTTACAAGGCACGGGGCTTCATTACCAGGCAACATCGGTAGGGGAGACCGACCCCGTGCTTGTACGCTCTTAGGACCTTCGATCTCAACAACTTTCATTTTCGGTCTCTGGGGTTGCTCAAGCCCCTGGTCTCCCCTATATATACATTCTGCACAAAAAGTAAAGTGACAGGAACAGACATTAAATTTTTAAGGAACCACACGATTTCGAAGTTTGCTAGTCGTTGGGCTAAAATCACTAGTCGATGGCCGAGATCGTTGAGGCCAAGGGCTTTTGATAGGCAACGTGGGCATCAGGTGCGTGATTACCAGGCAACATGGTCAAGATGGGCACCAGTGTACTAGGCAACATGGGTAGGGGGGCTTGTTTTCTCGGAAGCCTCTATGCCCCTGGTCGCTCTTCGCCCTTGGTGAGGCCCTGGGGTGTGTCAAGTCCCCATGCCCCCCTATATATACATTCTGAACAAAAACTTAAGTGACAGGAACGGACATTAAATTTTTGTGGAACCACACAGTTCCGACGATTGCTAGTCGTTGGGCTAAAATCACTAGCCGCTGGCCGAGATCGTTGAGGCCAAGGGCTTTTGATAGCCAACGTGGGCATCAGGTGCGTGATTACCAGGCAGCATGGGCACGATTGCTAGGCAACGTGGGCATCGGGGCTTAATTTCTAGCCAACATGGTCAAGATGGGCACCAGTGTACCAGGCAACGTGGTTAGGGGTGCTTGTTTTCTCGGTAGCCTCTAGGCCCCTGGTCGCTCATCGCCCTTGGTGAGGCCCTGGGGTGTGCCAAGTCCCCATGCCCCCCTATATATACATTCTGAACAAAAACTTAAGTGACAGGAACGGACATTAAATTTTTGAGGAACCACATGATTTCGAAGGTTGCTAGTCGTTGGGCTAAAATCACTAGTCGATGGCCTAGATCGTTGAGGCCAAGGGCTTTTGATAGCCAACATGGGCATCAGGTGCGTGATTACCGGGCAACATGGGGACGATTGCTAGGCAACGTGGGCATCGGGGCTCGATTTCTAGGCAACATGGTCAAGATGGGCACCGTTTACTAGGCAACGTGGGTAGGGGGCCTTGTTTTCTCGGTAGCCTCTAAGGCCCTGGTCGCTCATCCACCTCGATCAGGCCCTGGGGTGTGCCAAGTCCCCATGCCCCCCTATATATACATTTAGCACAAAAAGTGAAGTGACAGGAACAAACATTAAATTTTTGAGGAACCACACTTTTTCAAAACCCACCAAACGACCTCGGATTTTCACGAAACTTTGCGTGAGGCCTCACAATCATGAAATTAGAGTCTCCCAATAAAAATTTTTCGTTTTCGTGTGTCCCCGGCTCTACGGCAAGGCTCGGTCGGCCGGGGGGGCTTCGAGATTAGATTTCACGTAACCATCTATGGCTTCATCGGATTGCCACGAAACTTTACGGGGATGCTCCACGAGTGGAGTGGGCTGTTTTGGACCTCGTGGCATGACGTCTTCGGGTCAAACGTCGATCGGGCCACGCCCGGGCCGACCCGATCACAAACGATCGTGGATGCTTTACCGCACCACGTGTTGTGCCGATGTGGGGCGCCGACAAGGCAACCTGCTGGGACGTCATCAACAAGCCTTTCCGCTAACCAAGGCGTAATAGGTCGTTAACCGATAGTCGCTTGGTTTCTCGTAGCCCATGTTCGGACCCTGGGGTCCCCGTGCCCTCTTTATATGCACACATTCTGCGGAGAAATCAAAGCGACGTTAACACATAATAATTTTTCAAGCGCCCGTACTTCCCGAAATACATCTGCTTTTAACTTTGACGTTAGCATGGGTTAGCATGACTCAACCAAACAAGCCTCATAACTTAGCTGTTATACGACTTGTGTTCTCGTGCGTTGGTTGTAGCAACATTCGGGATGAAAATCTCCCAACACTTGGTAAAATTTTCACAAACTTTAGGATTATAACCTCTACTACATGAAAGCGACACTTAGACGACGCGAAAGCAAAAGCTTCAAGAGAAAACGCTTTGAGTAGGGTCGCATCGAATAGGGCGCCTCTTCGTTTTAATAACCAACAACCGACAAGAAGCAGGTAAAACAAATGCCATGAACGCCAAGCACAGAACACTCAACATTCGGGACGAAGGACGATTAGCGCCTGCAGCACCATGTGTTCCAACGCCCACCGACGTTGCTTGTTTATAGGAAGCATGTCGCATCATAGGGGCCGTTTTAGGATGCTCATCGATCAGATCAGCAGCAAACTTGATAACAACTAGGCTTGGTGCGGGTCACTTACTTCGAGGAGTCATAATTTTCAAAGATACGCACATCATTGCCTTATAAAATCACGAGGCGATGAGCTAGATACAAGCCACATGTATGGCAACTTTGCTTCTTTGTAGGCAACATATTGCATGATGGGGGCCATTTTAGGTGGGAATCGATCCGGCTCATTAGCAAACACATTCCCGACTAAGCTTAGTCTGGGTCGACTCCAAGGCAGACACGGCTGTTTTGGACCTCGTGGCATGACGTCTTCGGGTCAAACGTCGATCGGGCCACGCCCGGGCCGACCAGATCACAAACGATCGTGGATGCTTTACCGCACCACGTGTTGTGCCGATGTGGGGCGCCGACAAGGCAACCTGCTGGGACGTCATCAACAAGCCTTTCCGCTAACCAAGGCGTAATAGGTCGTTAACCGATAGTCGCTTGGTTTCTCGTAGCCCATGTTCGGACCCTGGGGTCCCCGTGCCCTCTTTATATGCACACATTCTGCGGAGAAATCAAAGCGACGTTAACACATAATAATTTTTCAAGCGCCCGTACTTCCCGAAATACATCTGCTTTTAACTTTGACGTTAGCATGGGTTAGCATGACTCAACCAAACAAGCCTCATAACTTAGCTGTTATACGACTTGTGTTCTCGTGCGTTGGTTGTAGCAACATTTGGGATGAAAATCTCCCAACACTTGGTAAAATTTTCACAAACTTTAGGATTATAACCTCTACTACATGAAAGCGACACTTAGACGACGCGAAAGCAAAAGCTTCAAGAGAAAACGCTTTGAGTAGGGTCGCATCGAATAGGGCGCCTCTTCGTTTTAATAACCAACAACCGACAAGAAGCAGGTAAATCAAATGCCATGAACGCCAAGCACAGAACACTCAACATTCGGGACGAAGGACGATTAGCGCCTGCAGCACCATGTGTTCCAACGCCCACCGACGTTGCTTGTTTATAGGAAGCATGTCGCATCATAGGGGCCGTTTTAGGATGCTCATCGATCAGATCAGCAGCAAACTTGATAACAACTAGGCTTGGTGCGGGTCACTTACTTCGAGGAGTCATAATTTTCAAAGATACGCACATCATTGCCTTATAAAATCACGAGGCGATGAGCTAGATACAAGCCACATGTATGGCAACTTTGCTTCTTTGTAGGCAACATATTGCATGATGGGGGCCATTTTAGGTGGGAATCGATCCGGCTCATTAGCAAACACATTCCCGACTAAGCTTAGTCTGGGTCGACTCCAAGGCAGACACGGCTTGATAACTCATCAACAAAAGTTGTTTTCAGGAGTCTCGGTTTTTCAAAGATATGCATGTCAATGCCTTAAAATGACGAGTCAATTGGCTCAGATACAATCCAAATGCGTGGCGGCATCGATTGTTTATAGGTTACATCACGTGGGCCCGTTTGTGTGGGCATCGACAAGCTCAACAGCAATCTTAACCGCGACTAGGCTTCTTGTGAGTCATGTACAAGCCACAAGGCTTGATTACCAGGCAACATTAAAGTTTTGAGTCGCTCTTTTCAAAGATATGAACATCGTTGTCTTAACATCACGAGTCGTTGAGCTAGAAACAAGCCCAAAGCATGGAGACATTGCTTGTTTGAGAGCAGCATGTGTGTGGGGCATTATGGGGGACATTTTGGGTGGGCATCGATCAGCTCAACGGCAAACATAACCAAGACAAGGCTTGGTGCGAGTCATTTACAAGGCACAAACCTTGATTACAAGCAACATTAACTTTTTAAGGAGTCCCCCACGTCAAAGATATGGACTTTGTTGCCTTAAAATCACGAGCCAATGGACTAGATACACGCCCAATGCATAGCAACATTGCTTTGTTTATATCTAACATGATGGATGACAAGGGCTATTTTGGGTGGGCATTGATCAGCACACCAACAGAGGTAATCACGACTAGGCTTCGTGTGGGTCATTTACAAGCAACAAAGCTTGATTGCTAGGCAGCATTTTGGGTGGCCATCAACCAGCTCACCGACAAACATATGCACGACCAGCCTTGGTGCGAGTCATTCACAAGGCAAGAGGCTTGAATACTAGGCAACATTTATTGTTTATTTTTCAAAAGATGCATGACAGGGGCCATTAATTTGGGTGAGCTATATCAGCTCACCAACATAGGTACTTACGACTAGGCTTCTTGTGGGTCAATTACAAGCCACAAGCTTGTTTGTTAGGCAACATTCCGGGTGGGCAACACCCTGCTCACCGGCAAATGAAATCACGACTTTTTGTCTTGATCCGAGACATTTACAAGGCACAAGGCTTGAATACCATGCGACATTAACTTTTTATGGTGTCCCACTTTTCAAAGATATGCACGTCGTTGCCTTAAAATCACAAGTCAATTGACTAGATACAAGCCCAATGCATTGGCAAAATTAATTGTTTATATGTGACATGATGCTTGAGAGGTGCCATTTTGGATGGGCATCAATCAGCACACCAACAAAGGTAATCACGACTAGACTTCGTGCGGGTCATTTGTAGCCAAGTCACTGCCATGAAATCACGAGTTGATGTGCTAGACACAAGCCGATGGATGGCAACTTCGCTTCTTTATATGCGACATGTGGCTACATGGGGGCCACATTGATTGGGCATCAACCCGCTCACCAGCAAGCGTAATCACAAATGACTTGGTTTGGGTCACTTAGAAAGCACGAGCCTTGATTACAACGCAACATTAATATTTTGAAGACCCACAGTTTTCGAGCGTATGCATGTCGTTGCTTTGAAATAATGAGTCAATGTGCTGTAATACAAGCCCAACGTATGTCAACATCCCTTTTTATAGGCTACATGTGTGCGGCATGCATGATGGGGCCACTTAAGGTGGCATCGACCGGTGCTACAGCAAACATAACCACGACTAGCTTGGCGTGGGTCATTTACAAGGCACGAGGCATGATTACCAGGCAACATTATTTTTCTTTAGGAGTCATAGTTCTTAAAGATATGCACGTCTTTGCCTTATAATCACAAGTCGATTTGCTAGATACCAGCCCATTGTATGTCAACATTGCCTGTTTATAGCCTACATGTGTGTGCCATTATAAAGGCCATTTTGGATGGGCATCGATCAGCTCACCAACAAACATAACCACGACTAGACTTGGTGTGCGGCTCAATTACAAGCCACAAGGCTTGATTATTAAGCAACATTAATTTTTTGAGTCGCACTTTTCGAATACATGCACATCAACGCTTATAATCACGAGTCGATGCGCTAGATACAAACCCAACGTCAGGCGATTTTGCCTGTTTATAGGTATCTTGCGGCTTGATGGGGTCTATTTTGGGTGGGCATCGATCAGCTCACCAGCAAACGCAATCACAACTTTGCTTCGTGTGGGCCAGTTACAAGCCACGAGGCTTGATTATCAGGAAACATTAGTTTTATGAGTCACACTTTCAAACATATGCACATCTTTGCCTTATAATCACGAGTCTATGTGCTAGATACAAGCCCAACGTCCAGCGACTTTCCTTGTTCGTAGGTAACTTGCCGCCAAATGGGGGCCATTTTGGTGGGCGTCAATCGGCTCACCAGCAAACGTAAACGCAACTGGGCACATCATCAGGGGCCTGATGGGGGGGAGGGTCGTTTACAAGGCACGGGGCTTCATTACTAGGCCACATCGGTAGGGGAGACCAACCCCGTGCTTGAACGCTCCTTGGACCTTCGATCAGCTAAATGGGGGCCATTTTGGTGGGCATCAATCAGCTCACCAGCAAACGTAAACGCGACTGGGCACATCAGGGGGGGCGATGGGGGGGAGGGTCGTTTACAAGGCACGGGGCTTCATTACCAGGCAACATCGGTAGGGGAGACCGACCCCGTGCTTGTACGCTCTTAGGACCTTCGATCTCAACAACTTTCATTTTCGGTCTCTGGGGTTGCTCAAGCCCCTGGTCTCCCCTATATATACATTCTGCACAAAAAGTAAAGTGACAGGAACAGACATTAAATTTTTAAGGAACCACACGATTTCGAAGTTTGCTAGTCGTTGGGCTAAAATCACTAGTCGATGGCCGAGATCGTTGAGGCCAAGGGCTTTTGATAGGCAACGTGGGCATCAGGTGCGTGATTACCAGGCAACATGGTCAAGATGGGCACCAGTGTACTAGGCAACATGGGTAGGGGGGCTTGTTTTCTCGGAAGCCTCTATGCCCCTGGTCGCTCTTCGCCCTTGGTGAGGCCCTGGGGTGTGTCAAGTCCCCATGCCCCCCTATATATACATTCTGAACAAAAACTTAAGTGACAGGAACGGACATTAAATTTTTGTGGAACCACACAATTTCGACGATTGCTAGTCGTTGGGCTAAAATCACTAGCCGCTGGCCGAGATCGTTGAGGCCAAGGGCTTTTGATAGCCAACGTGGGCATCAGGTGCGTGATTACCAGGCAGCATGGGCACGATTGCTAGGCAACGTGGGCATCGGGGCTTAATTTCTAGCCAACATGGTCAAGATGGGCACCAGTGTACCAGGCAACGTGGTTAGGGGGCTTGTTTTCTCGGTAGCCTCTAGGCCCCTGGTCGCTCATCGCCCTTGGTGAGGCCCTGGGGTGTGCCAAGTCCCCATGCCCCCCTATATATACATTCTGAACAAAAACTTAAGTGACAGGAACGGACATTAAATTTTTGAGGAACCACACGATTTCGAAGGTTGCTAGTCGTTGGGCTAAAATCACTAGTCGATGGCCTAGATCGTTGAGGCCAAGGGCTTTTGATAGCCAACATGGGCATCAGGTGCGTGATTACCGGGCAACATGGGGACGATTGCTAGGCAACGTGGGCATCGGGGCTCGATTTCTAGGCAACATGGTCAAGATGGGCACCGTTTACTAGGCAACGTGGGTAGGGGGCCTTGTTTTCTCGGTAGCCTCTAAGGCCCTGGTCGCTCATCCACCTCGATCAGGCCCTGGGGTGTGCCAAGTCCCCATGCCCCCCTATATATACATTTAGCACAAAAAGTGAAGTGACAGGAACAAACATTAAATTTTTGAGGAACCACACTTTTTCAAAACCCACCAAACGACCTCGGATTTTCACGAAACTTTGCGTGAGGCCTCACAATCATGAAATTAGAGTCTCCCAATAAAAATTTTTCGTTTTCGTGTGTCCCCGGCCTACGGCAAGGCTCGGTCGGCCGGGGGGGCTTCGAGATTAGATTTCACGTAACCATCTATGGCTTCATCGGATTGCCACGAAACTTTACGGGGATGCTCCACGAGTGGAGTGGGCTGTTTTGGACCTCGTGGCATGACGTCTTCGGGTCAAACGTCGATCGGGCCACGCCCGGGCCGACCCGATCACAAACGATCGTGGATGCTTTACCGCACCACGTGTTGTGCCGATGTGGGGCGCCGACAAGGCAACCTGCTGGGACGTCATCAACAAGCCTTTCCGCTAACCAAGGCGTAATAGGTCGTTAACCGATAGTCGCTTGGTTTCTCGTAGCCCATGTTCGGACCCTGGGGTCCCCGTGCCCTCTTTATATGCACACATTCTGCGGAGAAATCAAAGCGACGTTAACACATAATAATTTTTCAAGCGCCCGTACTTCCCGAAATACATCTGCTTTTAACTTTGACGTTAGCATGGGTTAGCATGACTCAACCAAACAAGCCTCATAACTTAGCTGTTATACGACTTGTGTTCTCGTGCGTTGGTTGTAGCAACATTTGGGATGAAAATCTCCCAACACTTGGTAAAATTTTCACAAACTTTAGGATTATAACCTCTACTACATGAAAGCGACACTTAGACGACGCGAAAGCAAAAGCTTCAAGAGAAAACGCTTTGAGTAGGGTCGCATCGAATAGGGCGCCTCTTCGTTTTAATAACCAACAACCGACAAGAAGCAGGTAAATCAAATGCCATGAACGCCAAGCACAGAACACTCAACATTCGGGACGAAGGACGATTAGCGCCTGCAGCACCATGTGTTCCAACGCCCACCGACGTTGCTTGTTTATAGGAAGCATGTCGCATCATAGGGGCCGTTTTAGGATGCTCATCGATCAGATCAGCAGCAAACTTGATAACAACTAGGCTTGGTGCGGGTCACTTACTTCGAGGAGTCATAATTTTCAAAGATACGCACATCATTGCCTTATAAAATCACGAGGCGATGAGCTAGATACAAGCCACATGTATGGCAACTTTGCTTCTTTGTAGGCAACATATTGCATGATGGGGGCCATTTTAGGTGGGAATCGATCTGGCTCAATAGCAAACACATTCCCGACTAAGCTTAGTCTGGGTCGACTCCAAGGCAGACACGGCTTGATAACTCATCAACAAAAGTTGTTTTCAGGAGTCTCGGTTTTTCAAAGATATGCATGTCAATGCCTTAAAATGACGAGTCAATTGGCTCAGATACAATCCAAATGCGTGGCGGCATCGATTGTTTATAGGTTACATCACGTGGGCCAGTTTGTCTTGATCCGAGACATTTACAAGGCACAAGGCTTGAATACCATGCGACATTAACTTTTTATGGTGTCCCTCTTTTCAAAGATATGCACGTCGTTGCCTTAAAATCACAAGTCAATTGACTAGATACAAGCCCAATGCATTGGCAAAATTAATTGTTTATATGTGACATGATGCTTGAGAGGTGCCATTTTGGATGGGCATCAATCAGCACACCAACAAAGGTAATCACGACTAGACTTCGTGCGGGTCATTTGTAGCCAAGTCACTGCCATGAAATCACGAGTTGATGTGCTAGACACAAGCCAATGGATGGCAACTTCGCTTCTTTATATGCGACATGTGGCTACATGGGGGCCACATTGATTGGGCATCAACCCGCTCACCAGCAAGCGTAATCACAAATGACTTGGTTTGGGTCACTTAGAAAGCACGAGCCTTGATTACAACGCAACATTAATATTTTGAAGACCCACAGTTTTCGAGCGTATGCATGTCGTTGCTTTGAAATAATGAGTCAATGTGCTGTAATACAAGCCCAACGTATGTCAACATCCCTTTTTATAGGCTACATGTGTGCGGCATGCATGATGGGGCCACTTAAGGTGGCATCGACCGGTGCTACAGCAAACCTAACCACGACTAGCTTGGCGTGGGTCATTTACAAGGCACAAGGCTTGATTATTAAGCAACATTAATTTTTTGAGTCGCACTTTTCGAATACATGCACATCAACGCTTATAATCACGAGTCGATGCGCTAGATACAAACCCAACATCAGGCGATTTTGCCTGTTTATAGGTATCTTGCGGCTTGATGGGGTCTATTTTGGGTGGGCATCGATCAGCTCACCAGCAAACGCAATCACAACTTTGCTTCGTGTGGGCCAGTTACAAGCCACGAGGCTTGATTATCAGGAAACATTAGTTTTATGAGTCACACTTTCAAACATATGCACATCTTTGCCTTATAATCACGAGTCTATGTGCTAGATACAAGCCCAACGTCCAGCGACTTTCCTTGTTCGTAGGTAACTTGCCGCCAAATGGGGCCATTTTGGTGGGCGTCAATCGGCTCACCAGCAAACGTAAACGCAACTGGGCACATCATCAGGGGCCTGATGGGGGGGAGGGTCGTTTACAAGGCACGGGGCTTCATTACTAGGCCACATCGGTAGGGGAGACCAACCCCGTGCTTGAACGCTCCTTGGACCTTCGATCAGCTAAATGGGGGCCATTTTGGTGGGCATCAATCAGCTCACCAGCAAACGTAAACGCGACTGGGCACATCAGGGGGGGCGATGGGGGGAGGGTCGTTTACAAGGCACGGGGCTTCATTACCAGGCAACATCGGTAGGGGAGACCGACCCCGTGCTTGTACGCTCTTAGGACCTTCGATCTCAACAACTTTCATTTTCGGTCTCTGGGGTTGCTCAAGCCCCTGGTCTCCCCTATATATACATTCTGCACAAAAAGTAAAGTGACAGGAACAGACATTAAATTTTTAAGGAACCACACGATTTCGAAATTTGCTAGTCGTTGGGCTAAAATCACTAGTCGATGGCCGAGATCGTTGAGGCCAAGGGCTTTTGATAGGCAACGTGGGCATCAGGTGCGTGATTACCAGGCAACATGGTCAAGATGGGCACCAGTGTACTAGGCAACATGGGTAGGGGGGCTTGTTTTCTCGGAAGCCTCTATGCCCCTGGTCGCTCTTCGCCCTTGGTGAGGCCCTGGGGTGTTTCAAGTCCCCATGCCCCCCTATATATACATTCTGAACAAAAACTTAAGTGACAGGAACGGGCATTAAATTTTTGTGGAACCACACAATTTCGACGATTGCTAGTCGTTGGGCTAAAATCACTAGCCGCTGGCCGAGATCGTTGAGGCCAAGGGCTTTTGATAGCCAACGTGGGCATCAGGTGCGTGATTACCAGGCAGCATGGGCACGATTGCTAGGCAACGTGGGCATCGGGGCTTAATTTCTAGCCAACATGGTCAAGATGGGCACCAGTGTACCAGGCAACGTGGTTAGGGGGGCTTGTGTTCTCGGTAGCCTCTAGGCCCCTGGTCGCTCATCGCCCTTGGTGAGGCCCTGGGGTGTGCCAAGTCCCCATGCCCCCCTATATATACATTCTGAACAAAAACTTAAGTGACAGGAACGGACATTAAATTTTTGAGGAACCACACGATTTCGAAGGTTGCTAGTCGTTGGGCTAAAATCACTAGTCGATGGCCTAGATCGTTGAGGCCAAGGGCTTTTGATAGCCAACATGGGCATCAGGTGCGTGATTACCGGGCAACATGGGGACGATTGCTAGGCAACGTGGGCATCGGGGCTCGATTTCTAGGCAACATGGTCAAGATGGGCACCGTTTACTAGGCAACGTGGGTAGGGGGCCTTGTTTTCTCGGTAGCCTCTAAGGCCCTGGTCGCTCATTAACCTCGATCAGGCCCTGGGGTGTGCCAAGTCCCCATGCCCCCCTATATATACATTTAGCACAAAAAGTGAAATGACAGGAACAAACATTAAATTTTTGAGGAACCACACTTTTTCAAAACCCCACCAAACGACCTCGGATTTTCACGAAACTTTGCGTGAGGCCTCACAATCATGAAATTAGAGTCTCCCAATAAAATTTTTCGTTTTCGTGTGTCCCCGGCCCTACGGCAAGGCTCGGTCGGCCGGGGGGGCTTCGAGATTAGATTTCACGTAACCATCTATGGCTTCATCGGATTGCCACGAAACTTTACGGGGATGCTCCACGAGTGGAGTGGGCTGTTTTGGACCTCGTGGCATGACGTCTTCGGGTCAAACGTCGATCGGGCCACGCCCGGGCCGACCCGATCACAAACGATCGTGGATGCTTTACCGCACCACGTGTTGTGCCGATGTGGGGCGCCGACAAGGCAACCTGCTGGGACGTCATCAACAAGCCTTTCCGCTAACCAAGGCGTAATAGGTCGTTAACCGATAGTCGCTTGGTTTCTCGTAGCCCATGTTCGGACCCTGGGGTCCCCGTGCCCTCTTTATATGCACACATTCTGCGGAGAAATCAAAGCGACGTTAACACATAATAATTTTTCAAGCGCCCGTACTTCCCGAAATACATCTGCTTTTAACTTTGACGTTAGCATGGGTTAGCATGACTCAACCAAACAAGCCTCATAACTTAGCTGTTATACGACTTGTGTTCTCGTGCGTTGGTTGTAGCAACATTTGGGATGAAAATCTCCCAACACTTGGTAAAATTTTCACAAACTTTAGGATTATAACCTCTACTACATGAAAGCGACACTTAGACGACGCGAAAGCAAAAGCTTCAAGAGAAAACGCTTTGAGTAGGGTCGCATCGAATAGGGCGCCTCTTCGTTTTAATAACCAACAACCGACAAGAAGCAGGTAAATCAAATGCCATGAACGCCAAGCACAGAACACTCAACATTCGGGACGAAGGACGATTAGCGCCTGCAGCACCATGTGTTCCAACGCCCACCGACGTTGCTTGTTTATAGGAAGCATGTCGCATCATAGGGGCCGTTTTAGGATGCTCATCGATCAGATCAGCAGCAAACTTGATAACAACTAGGCTTGGTGCGGGTCACTTACTTCGAGGAGTCATAATTTTCAAAGATACGCACATCATTGCCTTATAAAATCACGAGGCGATGAGCTAGATACAAGCCACATGTATGGCAACTTTGCTTCTTTGTAGGCAACATATTGCATGATGGGGGCCATTTTAGGTGGGAATCGATCCGGCTCATTAGCAAACACATTCCCGACTAAGCTTAGTCTGGGTCGACTCCAAGGCAGACACGGCTTGATAACTCATCAACAAAAGTTGTTTTCAGGAGTCTCGGTTTTTCAAAGATATGCATGTCAATGCCTTAAAATGACGAGTCAATTGGCTCAGATACAATCCAAATGCGTGGCGGCATCGATTGTTTATAGGTTACATCACGTGGGCCAGTTTGTGTGGGCATCGACAAGCTCAACAGCAATCTTAACCGCGACTAGGCTTCTTGTGAGTCATGTACAAGCCACAAGGCTTGATTACCAGGCAACATTAAAGTTTTGAGTCGCTCTTTTCAAAGATATGAACATCGTTGTCTTAACATCACGAGTCGTTGAGCTAGAAACAAGCCCAAAGCATGGAGACATTGCTTGTTTGAGAGCAGCATGTGTGTGGGGCATTATGGGGGACATTTTGGGTGGGCATCGATCAGCTCAACGGCAAACATAACCAAGACAAGGCTTGGTGCGAGTCATTTACAAGGCACAAACCTTGATTACAAGGCAACATTAACTTTTTAAGGAGTCCCCCACGTCAAAGATATGGACTTTGTTGCCTTAAAATCACGAGCCAATGGACTAGATACACGCCCAATGCATAGCAACATTGCTTTGTTTATATCTAACATGATGGATGACAAGGGCTATTTTGGGTGGGCATTGATCAGCACACCAACAGAGGTAATCACGACTAGGCTTCGTGTGGGTCATTTACAAGCAACAAAGCTTGATTGCTAGGCAGCATTTTGGGTGGCCATCAACCAGCTCACCGACAAACATATGCACGACCAGCCTTGGTGCGAGTCATTCACAAGGCAAGAGGCTTGAATACTAGGCAACATTTATTGTTTATTTTTCAAAAGATGCATGACAGGGGCCATTAATTTGGGTGAGCTATATCAGCTCACCAACATAGGTACTTACGACTAGGCTTCTTGTGGGTCAATTACAAGCCACAAGCTTGTTTGTTAGGCAACATTCCGGGTGGGCAACACCCTGCTCACCGGCAAATGAAATCACGACTTTTTGTCTTGATCCGAGACATTTACAAGGCACAAGGCTTGAATACCATGCGACATTAACTTTTTATGGTGTCCCACTTTTCAAAGATATGCACGTCGTTGCCTTAAAATCACAAGTCAATTGACTAGATACAAGCCCAATGCATTGGCAAAATTAATTGTTTATATGTGACATGATGCTTGAGAGGTGCCATTTTGGATGGGCATCAATCAGCACACCAACAAAGGTAATCACGACTAGACTTCGTGCGGGTCATTTGTAGCCAAGTCACTGCCATGAAATCACGAGTTGATGTGCTAGACACAAGCCGATGGATGGCAACTTCGCTTCTTTATATGCGACATGTGGCTACATGGGGGCCACATTGATTGGGCATCAACCCGCTCACCAGCAAGCGTAATCACAAATGACTTGGTTTGGGTCACTTAGAAAGCACGAGCCTTGATTACAACGCAACATTAATATTTTGAAGACCACAGTTTTCGAGCGTATGCATGTCGTTGCTTTGAAATAATGAGTCAATGTGCTGTAATACAAGCCCAACGTATGTCAACATCCCTTTTTATAGGCTACATGTGTGCGGCATGCATGATGGGGCCACTTAAGGTGGCATCGACCGGTGCTACAGCAAACATAACCACGACTAGCTTGGCGTGGGTCATTTACAAGGCACGAGGCATGATTACCAGGCAACATTATTTTTCTTTAGGAGTCATAGTTCTTAAAGATATGCACGTCTTTGCCTTATAATCACAAGTCGATTTGCTAGATACCAGCCCATTGTATGTCAACATTGCCTGTTTATAGCCTACATGTGTGTGCCATTATAAAGGCCATTTTGGATGGGCATCGATCAGCTCACCAACAAACATAACCACGACTAGACTTGGTGTGCGGCTCAATTACAAGCCACAAGGCTTGATTATTAAGCAACATTAATTTTTTGAGTCGCACTTTTCGAATACATGCACATCAACGCTTATAATCACGAGTCGATGCGCTAGATACAAACCCAACGTCAGGCGATTTTGCCTGTTTATAGGTATCTTGCGGCTTGATGGGGTCTATTTTGGGTGGGCATCGATCAGCTCACCAGCAAACGCAATCACAACTTTGCTTCGTGTGGGCCAGTTACAAGCCACGAGGCTTGATTATCAGGAAACATTAGTTTTATGAGTCACACTTTCAAACATATGCACATCTTTGCCTTATAATCACGAGTCTATGTGCTAGATACAAGCCCAACGTCCAGCGACTTTCCTTGTTCGTAGGTAACTTGCCGCCAAATGGGGGCCATTTTGGTGGGCGTCAATCGGCTCACCAGCAAACGTAAACGCAACTGGGCACATCATCAGGGGCCTGATGGGGGGGAGGGTCGTTTACAAGGCACGGGGCTTCATTACTAGGCCACATCGGTAGGGGAGACCAACCCCGTGCTTGAACGCTCCTTGGACCTTCGATCAGCTAAATGGGGGCCATTTTGGTGGGCATCAATCAGCTCACCAGCAAACGTAAACGCGACTGGGCACATCAGGGGGGGCGATGGGGGGGAGGGTCGTTTACAAGGCACGGGGCTTCATTACCAGGCAACATCGGTAGGGGAGACCGACCCCGTGCTTGTACGCTCTTAGGACCTTCGATCTCAACAACTTTCATTTTCGGTCTCTGGGGTTGCTCAAGCCCCTGGTCTCCCCTATATATACATTCTGCACAAAAAGTAAAGTGACAGGAACAGACATTAAATTTTTAAGGAACCACACGATTTCGAAGTTTGCTAGTCGTTGGGCTAAAATCACTAGTCGATGGCCGAGATCGTTGAGGCCAAGGGCTTTTGATAGGCAACGTGGGCATCAGGTGCGTGATTACCAGGCAACATGGTCAAGATGGGCACCAGTGTACTAGGCAACATGGGTAGGGGGCTTGTTTTCTCGGAAGCCTCTATGCCCCTGGTCGCTCTTCGCCCTTGGTGAGGCCCTGGGGTGTTTCAAGTCCCCATGCCCCCCTATATATACATTCTGAACAAAAACTTAAGTGACAGGAACGGACATTAAATTTTTGTGGAACCACACAATTTCGACGATTGCTAGTCGTTGGGCTAAAATCACTAGCCGCTGGCCGAGATCGTTGAGGCCAAGGGCTTTTGATAGCCAACGTGGGCATCAGGTGCGTGATTACCAGGCAGCATGGGCACGATTGCTAGGCAACGTGGGCATCGGGGCTTAATTTCTAGCCAACATGGTCAAGATGGGCACCAGTGTACCAGGCAACGTGGTTAGGGGGGCTTGTTTCTCGGTAGCCTCTAGGCCCCTGGTCGCTCATCGCCCTTGGTGAGGCCCTGGGGTGTGCCAAGTCCCCATGCCCCCCTATATATACATTCTGAACAAAAACTTAAGTGACAGGAACGGACATTAAATTTTTGAGGAACCACACGATTTCGAAGGTTGCTAGTCGTTGGGCTAAAATCACTAGTCGATGGCCTAGATCGTTGAGGCCAAGGGCTTTTGATAGCCAACATGGGCATCAGGTGCGTGATTACCGGGCAACATGGGGACGATTGCTAGGCAACGTGGGCATCGGGGCTCGATTTCTAGGCAACATGGTCAAGATGGGCACCGTTTACTAGGCAACGTGGGTAGGGGGCCTTGTTTTCTCGGTAGCCTCTAAGGCCCTGGTCGCTCATCCACCTCGATCAGGCCCTGGGGTGTGCCAAGTCCCCATGCCCCCCTATATATACATTTAGCACAAAAAGTGAAGTGACAGGAACAAACATTAAATTTTTGAGGAACCACACTTTTTCAAAACCCCACCAAACGACCTCGGATTTTCACGAAACTTTGCGTGAGGCCTCACAATCATGAAATTAGAGTCTCCCAATAAAAATTTTTCGTTTTCGTGTGTCCCCGGCCCTACGGCAAGGCTCGGTCGGCCGGGGGGCTTCGAGATTAGATTTCACGTAACCATCTATGGCTTCATCGGATTGCCACGAAACTTTACGGGGATGCTCCACGAGTGGAGTGGGCTGTTTGGACCTCGTGGCATGACGTCTTCGGGTCAAACGTCGATCGGGCCACGCCCGGGCCGACCCGATCACAAACGATCGTGGATGCTTTACCGCACCACGTGTTGTGCCGATGTGGGGCGCCGACAAGGCAACCTGCTGGGACGTCATCAACAAGCCTTTCCGCTAACCAAGGCGTAATAGGTCGTTAACCGATAGTCGCTTGGTTTCTCGTAGCCCATGTTCGGACCCTGGGGTCCCCGTGCCCTCTTTATATGCACACATTCTGCGGAGAAATCAAAGCGACGTTAACACATAATAATTTTTCAAGCGCCCGTACTTCCCGAAATACATCTGCTTTTAACTTTGACGTTAGCATGGGTTAGCATGACTCAACCAAACAAGCCTCATAACTTAGCTGTTATACGACTTGTGTTCTCGTGCGTTGGTTGTAGCAACATTCGGGATGAAAATCTCCCAACACTTGGTAAAATTTTCACAAACTTTAGGATTATAACCTCTACTACATGAAAGCGACACTTAGACGCGAAAGCAAAAGCTTCAAGAGAAAACGCTTTGAGTAGGGTCGCATCGAATAGGGCGCCTCTTCGTTTTAATAACCAACAACCGACAAGAAGCAGGTAAATCAAATGCCATGAACGCCAAGCACAGAACACTCAACATTCGGGACGAAGGACGATTAGCGCCTGCAGCACTGTGTTCCAACGCCCACCGACGTTGCTTGTTTATAGGAAGCATGTCGCATCATAGGGGCCGTTTTAGATGCTCATCGATCAGATCAGCAGCAAACTTGATAACAACTAGGCTTGGTGCGGGTCACTTACTTCGAGGAGTCATAATTTTCAAAGATACGCACATCATTGCCTTATAAAATCACGAGGCGATGAGCTAGATACAAGCCACATGTATGGCAACTTTGCTTCTTTGTAGGCAACATATTGCATGATGGGGGCCATTTTAGGTGGGAATCGATCCGGCTCATTAGCAACACATTCCCGACTAAGCTTAGTCTGGCGACTCCAAGGCAGACACGGCTGTTTTGGACCTCGTGGCATGACGTCTTCGGGTCAAACGTCGATCGGGCCACGCCCGGCCGACCGATCACAAACGATCGTGGATGCTTTACCGCACCACGTGTTGTGCCGATGTGGGGCGCCGACAAGGCAACCTGCTGGGACGTCATCAACAAGCCTTTCCGCTAACCAAGGCGTAATAGGTCGTTAACCGATAGTCGCTTGGTTTCTCGTAGCCCATGTTCGGACCCTGGGGTCCCCGTGCCCTCTTTATATGCACACATTCTGCGGAGAAATCAAAGCGACGTTAACACATAATAATTTTTCAAGCGCCCGTACTTCCCGAAATACATCTGCTTTTAACTTTGACGTTAGCATGGGTTAGCATGACTCAACCAAACAAGCCTCATAACTTAGCTGTTATACGACTTGTGTTCTCGTGCGTTGGTTGTAGCAACATTTGGGATGAAAATCTCCCAACACTTGGTAAAATTTTCACAAACTTTAGGATTATAACCTCTACTACATGAAAGCGACACTTAGACGACGCGAAAGCAAAAGCTTCAAGAGAAACGCTTTGAGTAGGGTCGCATCGAATAGGGCGCCTCTTCGTTTTAATAACCAACAACCGACAAGAAGCAGGTAAATCAAATGCCATGAACGCCAAGCACAGAACACTCAACATTCGGGACGAAGGACGATTAGCGCCTGCAGCACCATGTGTTCCAACGCCCACCGACGTTGCTTGTTTATAGGAAGCATGTCGCATCATAGGGGCCGTTTTAGGATGCTCATCGATCAGATCAGCAGCAAACTTGATAACAACTAGGCTTGGTGCGGGTCACTTACTTCGAGGAGTCATAATTTTCAAAGATACGCACATCATTGCCTTATAAAATCACGAGGCGATGAGCTAGATACAAGCCACATGTATGGCAACTTTGCTTCTTTGTAGGCAACATATTGCATGATGGGGGCCATTTTAGGTGGGAATCGATCCGGCTCATTAGCAAACACATTCCCGACTAAGCTTAGTCTGGGTCGACTCCAAGGCAGACACGGCTTGATAACTCATCAACAAAAGTTGTTTTCAGGAGTCTCGGTTTTTCAAAGATATGCATGTCAATGCCTTAAAATGACGAGTCAATTGGCTCAGATACAATCCAAATGCGTGGCGGCATCGATTGTTTATAGGTTACATCACGTGGGCCAGTTTGTGTGGGCATCGACAAGCTCAACAGCAATCTTAACCGCGACTAGGCTTCTTGTGAGTCATGTACAAGCCACAAGGCTTGATTACCAGGCAACATTAAAGTTTTGAGTCGCTCTTTTCAAAGATATGAACATCGTTGTCTTAACATCACGAGTCGTTGAGCTAGAAACAAGCCCAAAGCATGGAGACATTGCTTGTTTGAGAGCAGCATGTGTGTGGGGCATTATGGGGGACATTTTGGGTGGGCATCGATCAGCTCAACGGCAAACATAACCAAGACAAGGCTTGGTGCGAGTCATTTACAAGGCACAAACCTTGATTACAAGCCAACATTAACTTTTTAAGGAGTCCCCCACGTCAAAGATATGGACTTTGTTGCCTTAAAATCACGAGCCAATGGACTAGATACACGCCCAATGCATAGCAACATTGCTTTGTTTATATCTAACATGATGGATGACAAGGGCTATTTTGGGTGGGCATTGATCAGCACACCAACAGAGGTAATCACGACTAGGCTTCGTGTGGGTCATTTACAAGCAACAAAGCTTGATTGCTAGGCAGCATTTTGGGTGGCCATCAACCAGCTCACCGACAAACATATGCACGACCAGCCTTGGTGCGAGTCATTCACAAGGCAAGAGGCTTGAATACTAGGCAACATTTATTGTTTATTTTTCAAAAGATGCATGACAGGGGCCATTAATTTGGGTGAGCTATATCAGCTCACCAACATAGGTACTTACGACTAGGCTTCTTGTGGGTCAATTACAAGCCACAAGCTTGTTTGTTAGGCAACATTCCGGGTGGGCAACACCCTGCTCACCGGCAAATGAAATCACGACTTTTTGTCTTGATCCGAGACATTTACAAGGCACAAGGCTTGAATACCATGCGACATTAACTTTTTATGGTGTCCCACTTTTCAAAGATATGCACGTCGTTGCCTTAAAATCACAAGTCAATTGACTAGATACAAGCCCAATGCATTGGCAAAATTAATTGTTTATATGTGACATGATGCTTGAGAGGTGCCATTTTGGATGGGCATCAATCAGCACACCAACAAAGGTAATCACGACTAGACTTCGTGCGGGTCATTTGTAGCCAAGTCACTGCCATGAAATCACGAGTTGATGTGCTAGACACAAGCCGATGGATGGCAACTTCGCTTCTTTATATGCGACATGTGGCTACATGGGGGCCACATTGATTGGGCATCAACCCGCTCACCAGCAAGCGTAATCACAAATGACTTGGTTTGGGTCACTTAGAAAGCACGAGCCTTGATTACAACGCAACATTAATATTTTGAAGACCACAGTTTTCGAGCGTATGCATGTCGTTGCTTTGAAATAATGAGTCAATGTGCTGTAATACAAGCCCAACGTATGTCAACATCCCTTTTTATAGGCTACATGTGTGCGGCATGCATGATGGGGCCACTTAAGGTGGCATCGACCGGTGCTACAGCAAACATAACCACGACTAGCTTGGCGTGGGTCATTTACAAGGCACGAGGCATGATTACCAGGCAACATTATTTTTCTTTAGGAGTCATAGTTCTTAAAGATATGCACGTCTTTGCCTTATAATCACAAGTCGATTTGCTAGATACCAGCCCATTGTATGTCAACATTGCCTGTTTATAGCCTACATGTGTGTGCCATTATAAAGGCCATTTTGGATGGGCATCGATCAGCTCACCAACAAACATAACCACGACTAGACTTGGTGTGCGGCTCAATTACAAGCCACAAGGCTTGATTATTAAGCAACATTAATTTTTTGAGTCGCACTTTTCGAATACATGCACATCAACGCTTATAATCACGAGTCGATGCGCTAGATACAAACCCAACGTCAGGCGATTTTGCCTGTTTATAGGTATCTTGCGGCTTGATGGGGTCTATTTTGGGTGGGCATCGATCAGCTCACCAGCAAACGCAATCACAACTTTGCTTCGTGTGGGCCAGTTACAAGCCACGAGGCTTGATTATCAGGAAACATTAGTTTTATGAGTCACACTTTCAAACATATGCACATCTTTGCCTTATAATCACGAGTCTATGTGCTAGATACAAGCCCAACGTCCAGCGACTTTCCTTGTTCGTAGGTAACTTGCCGCCAAATGGGGGCCATTTTGGTGGGCGTCAATCGGCTCACCAGCAAACGTAAACGCAACTGGGCACATCATCAGGGGCCTGATGGGGGGGAGGGTCGTTTACAAGGCACGGGGCTTCATTACTAGGCCACATCGGTAGGGGAGACCAACCCCGTGCTTGAACGCTCCTTGGACCTTCGATCAGCTAAATGGGGGCCATTTTGGTGGGCATCAATCAGCTCACCAGCAAACGTAAACGCGACTGGGCACATCAGGGGGGGCGATGGGGGGGAGGGTCGTTTACAAGGCACGGGGCTTCATTACCAGGCAACATCGGTAGGGGAGACCGACCCCGTGCTTGTACGCTCTTAGGACCTTCGATCTCAACAACTTTCATTTTCGGTCTCTGGGGTTGCTCAAGCCCCTGGTCTCCCCTATATATACATTCTGCACAAAAAGTAAAGTGACAGGAACAGACATTAAATTTTTAAGGAACCACACGATTTCGAAGTTTGCTAGTCGTTGGGCTAAAATCACTAGTCGATGGCCGAGATCGTTGAGGCCAAGGGCTTTTGATAGGCAACGTGGGCATCAGGTGCGTGATTACCAGGCAACATGGTCAAGATGGGCACCAGTGTACTAGGCAACATGGGTAGGGGGGCTTGTTTTCTCGGAAGCCTCTATGCCCCTGGTCGCTCTTCGCCCTTGGTGAGGCCCTGGGGTGTGTCAAGTCCCCATGCCCCCCTATATATACATTCTGAACAAAAACTTAAGTGACAGGAACGGACATTAAATTTTTGTGGAACCACACAATTTCGACGATTGCTAGTCGTTGGGCTAAAATCACTAGCCGCTGGCCGAGATCGTTGAGGCCAAGGGCTTTTGATAGCCAACGTGGGCATCAGGTGCGTGATTACCAGGCAGCATGGGCACGATTGCTAGGCAACGTGGGCATCGGGGCTTAATTTCTAGCCAACATGGTCAAGATGGGCACCAGTGTACCAGGCAACGTGGTTAGGGGGGCTTGTTTTCTCGGTAGCCTCTAGGCCCCTGGTCGCTCATCGCCCTTGGTGAGGCCCTGGGGTGTGCCAAGTCCCCATGCCCCCCTATATATACATTCTGAACAAAAACTTAAGTGACAGGAACGGACATTAAATTTTTGAGGAACCACACGATTTCGAAGGTTGCTAGTCGTTGGGCTAAAATCACTAGTCGATGGCCTAGATCGTTGAGGCCAAGGGCTTTTGATAGCCAACATGGGCATCAGGTGCGTGATTACCGGGCAACATGGGCACGATTGCTAGGCAACGTGGGCATCGGGGCTCGATTTCTAGGCAACATGGTCAAGATGGGCACCGTTTACTAGGCAACGTGGGTAGGGGGCCTTGTTTTCTCGGTAGCCTCTAAGGCCCTGGTCGCTCATCAACCTCGATCAGGCCCTGGGGTGTGCCAACTCCCCATGCCCCCCTATATATACATTCAGCACAAAAAGTGAAATGACAGGAACAAACATTAAATTTTTGAGGAACCACACTTTTTCAAAACCCCACCAAACGACCTCGGATTTTCACGAAACTTTGCGTGAGGCCTCACAATCATGAAATTAGAGTCTCCCAATAAAAATTTTTCGTTTTCGTGTGTCCCCGGCCCTACGGCAAGGCTCGGTCGGCCGGGGGGGCTTCGAGATTAGATTTCACGTAACCATCTATGGCTTCATCGGATTGCCACGAAACTTTACGGGGATGCTCCACGAGTGGAGTGGGCTGTTTTGGACCTCGTGGCATGACGTCTTCGGGTCAAACGTCGATCGGGCCACGCCCGGGCCGACCCGATCACAAACGATCATGGATGCTTTACCGCACCACGTGTTGTGCCGATGTGGGGCGCCGACAAGGCAACCTGCTGGGACGTCATCAACAAGCCTTTCCGCTAACCAAGGCGTAATAGGTCGTTAACCGATAGTCGCTTGGTTTCTCGTAGCCCATGTTCGGACCCTGGGGTCCCCGTGCCCTCTTTATATGCACACATTCTGCGGAGAAATCAAAGCGACGTTAACACATAATAATTTTTCAAGCGCCCGTACTTCCCGAAATACATCTGCTTTTAACTTTGACGTTAGCATGGGTTAGCATGACTCAACCAAACAAGCCTCATAACTTAGCTGTTATACGACTTGTGTTCTCGTGCGTTGGTTGTAGCAACATTTGGGATGAAAATCTCCCAACACTTGGTAAAATTTTCACAACTTTAGGATTATAACCTCTACTACATGAAAGCGACACTTAGACGACGCGAAAGCAAAAGCTTCAAGAGAAAACGCTTTGAGTAGGGTCGCATCGAATAGGGCGCCTCTTCGTTTTAATAACCAACAACCGACAAGAAGCAGGTAAATCAAATGCCATGAACGCCAAGCACAGAACACTCAACATTCGGGACGAAGGACGATTAGCGCCTGCAGCACCATGTGTTCCAACGCCCACCGACGTTGCTTGTTTATAGGAAGCATGTCGCATCATAGGGGCCGTTTTAGGATGCTCATCGATCAGATCAGCAGCAAACTTGATAACAACTAGGCTTGGTGCGGGTCACTTACTTCGAGGAGTCATAATTTTCAAGATACGCACATCATTGCCTTATAAAATCACGAGGCGATGAGCTAGATACAAGCCACATGTATGGCAACTTTGCTTCTTTGTAGGCAACATATTGCATGATGGGGGCCATTTTAGGTGGGAATCGATCTGGCTCATTAGCAAACACATTCCCGACTAAGCTTAGTCTGGGTCGACTCCAAGGCAGACACGGCTTGATAACTCATCAACAAAAGTTGTTTTCAGGAGTCTCGGTTTTTCAAAGATATGCATGTCAATGCCTTAAAATGACGAGTCAATTGGCTCAGATACAATCCAAATGCGTGGCGGCATCGATTGTTTATAGGTTACATCACGTGGGCCAGTTTGTGTGGGCATCGACAAGCTCAACAGCAATCTTAACCGCGACTAGGCTTCTTGTGAGTCATGTACAAGCCACAAGGCTTGATTACCAGGCAACATTAAAGTTTTGAGTCGCTCTTTTCAAAGATATGAACATCGTTGTCTTAACATCACGAGTCGTTGAGCTAGAAACAAGCCCAAAGCATGGAGACATTGCTTGTTTGAGAGCAGCATGTGTGTGGGGCATTATGGGGGACATTTTGGGTGGGCATCGATCAGCTCAACGGCAAACATAACCAAGACAAGGCTTGGTGCGAGTCATTTACAAGGCACAAACCTTGATTACAAGGCAACATTAACTTTTTAAGGAGTCCCCCACGTCAAAGATATGGACTTTGTTGCCTTAAAATCACGAGCCAATGGACTAGATACACGCCCAATGCATAGCAACATTGCTTTGTTTATATCTAACATGATGGATGACAAGGGCTATTTTGGGTGGGCATTGATCAGCACACCAACAGAGGTAATCACGACTAGGCTTCGTGTGGGTCATTTACAAGCAACAAAGCTTGATTGCTAGGCAGCATTTTGGGTGGCCATCAACCAGCTCACCGACAAACATATGCACGACCAGCCTTGGTGCGAGTCATTCACAAGGCAAGAGGCTTGAATACTAGGCAACATTTATTGTTTATTTTTCAAAAGATGCATGACAGGGGCCATTAATTTGGGTGAGCTATATCAGCTCACCAACATAGGTACTTACGACTAGGCTTCTTGTGGGTCAATTACAAGCCACAAGCTTGTTTGTTAGGCAACATTCCGGGTGGGCAACACCCTGCTCACCGGCAAATGAAATCACGACTTTTTGTCTTGATCCGAGACATTTACAAGGCACAAGGCTTGAATACCATGCGACATTAACTTTTTATGGTGTCCCACTTTTCAAAGATATGCACGTCGTTGCCTTAAAATCACAAGTCAATTGACTAGATACAAGCCCAATGCATTGGCAAAATTAATTGTTTATATGTGACATGATGCTTGAGAGGTGCCATTTTGGATGGGCATCAATCAGCACACCAACAAAGGTAATCACGACTAGACTTCGTGCGGGTCATTTGTAGCCAAGTCACTGCCATGAAATCACGAGTTGATGTGCTAGACACAAGCCGATGGATGGCAACTTCGCTTCTTTATATGCGACATGTGGCTACATGGGGGCCACTTGATTGGGCATCAACCCGCTCACCAGCAAGCGTAATCACAAATGACTTGGTTTGGGTCACTTAGAAAGCACGAGCCTTGATTACAACGCAACATTAATATTTTGAAGAGCCACAGTTTTCGAGCGTATGCATGTCGTTGCTTTGAAATAATGAGTCAATGTGCTGTAATACAAGCCCAACGTATGTCAACATCCCTTTTTATAGGCTACATGTGTGCGGCATGCATGATGGGGCCACTTAAGGTGGCATCGACCGGTGCTACAGCAAACATAACCACGACTAGCTTGGCGTGGGTCATTTACAAGGCACGAGGCATGATTACCAGGCAACATTATTTTTCTTTAGGAGTCATAGTTCTTAAAGATATGCACGTCTTTGCCTTATAATCACAAGTCGATTTGCTAGATACCAGCCCATTGTATGTCAACATTGCCTGTTTATAGCCTACATGTGTGTGCCATTATAAAGGCCATTTTGGATGGGCATCGATCAGCTCACCAACAAACATAACCACGACTAGACTTGGTGTGCGGCTCAATTACAAGCCACAAGGCTTGATTATTAAGCAACATTAATTTTTTGAGTCGCACTTTTCGAATACATGCACATCAACGCTTATAATCACGAGTCGATGCGCTAGATACAAACCCAACGTCAGGCGATTTTGCCTGTTTATAGGTATCTTGCGGCTTGATGGGGTCTATTTTGGGTGGGCATCGATCAGCTCACCAGCAAACGCAATCACAACTTTGCTTCGTGTGGGCCAGTTACAAGCCACGAGGCTTGATTATCAGGAAACATTAGTTTTATGAGTCACACTTTCAAACATATGCACATCTTTGCCTTATAATCACGAGTCTATGTGCTAGATACAAGCCCAACGTCCAGCGACTTTCCTTGTTCGTAGGTAACTTGCCGCCAAATGGGGGCCATTTTGGTGGGCGTCAATCGGCTCACCAGCAAACGTAAACGCAACTGGGCACATCATCAGGGGCCTGATGGGGGGGAGGGTCGTTTACAAGGCACGGGGCTTCATTACTAGGCCACATCGGTAGGGGAGACCAACCCCGTGCTTGAACGCTCCTTGGACCTTCGATCAGCTAAATGGGGGCCATTTTGGTGGGCATCAATCAGCTCACCAGCAAACGTAAACGCGACTGGGCACATCAGGGGGGGCGATGGGGGGGAGGGTCGTTTACAAGGCACGGGGCTTCATTACCAGGCAACATCGGTAGGGGAGACCGACCCCGTGCTTGTACGCTCTTAGGACCTTCGATCTCAACAACTTTCATTTTCGGTCTCTGGGGTTGCTCAAGCCCCTGGTCTCCCCTATATATACATTCTGCACAAAAAGTAAAGTGACAGGAACAGACATTAAATTTTTAAGGAACCACACGATTTCGAAGTTTGCTAGTCGTTGGGCTAAAATCACTAGTCGATGGCCGAGATCGTTGAGGCCAAGGGCTTTTGATAGGCAACGTGGGCATCAGGTGCGTGATTACCAGGCAACATGGTCAAGATGGGCACCAGTGTACTAGGCAACATGGGTAGGGGGGCTTGTTTTCTCGGAAGCCTCTATGCCCCTGGTCGCTCTTCGCCCTTGGTGAGGCCCTGGGGTGTGTCAAGTCCCCATGCCCCCCTATATATACATTCTGAACAAAAACTTAAGTGACAGGAACGGACATTAAATTTTTGTGGAACCACACAATTTCGACGATTGCTAGTCGTTGGGCTAAAATCACTAGCCGCTGGCCGAGATCGTTGAGGCCAAGGGCTTTTGATAGCCAACGTGGGCATCAGGTGCGTGATTACCAGGCAGCATGGGCACGATTGCTAGGCAACGTGGGCATCGGGGCTTAATTTCTAGCCAACATGGTCAAGATGGGCACCAGTGTACCAGGCAACGTGGTTAGGGGGGCTTGTTTTCTCGGTAGCCTCTAGGCCCCTGGTCGCTCATCGCCCTTGGTGAGGCCCTGGGGTGTGCCAAGTCCCCATGCCCCCCTATATATACATTCTGAACAAAAACTTAAGTGACAGGAACGGACATTAAATTTTTGAGGAACCACACGATTTCGAAGGTTGCTAGTCGTTGGGCTAAAATCACTAGTCGATGGCCTAGATCGTTGAGGCCAAGGGCTTTTGATAGCCAACATGGGCATCAGGTGCGTGATTACCGGGCAACATGGGGACGATTGCTAGGCAACGTGGGCATCGGGGCTCGATTTCTAGGCAACATGGTCAAGATGGGCACCGTTTACTAGGCAACGTGGGTAGGGGGCCTTGTTTTCTCGGTAGCCTCTAAGGCCCTGGTCGCTCATCAACCTCGATCAGGCCCTGGGGTGTGCCAAGTCCCCATGCCCCCCTATATATACATTTAGCACAAAAAGTGAAATGACAGGAACAAACATTAAATTTTTGAGGAACCACACTTTTTCAAAACCCCACCAAACGACCTCGGATTTTCACGAAACTTTGCGTGAGGCCTCACAATCATGAAATTAGAGTCTCCCAATAAAAATTTTTCGTTTTCGTGTGTCCCCGGCCCTACGGCAAGGCTCGGTCGGCCGGGGGGGCTTCGAGATTAGATTTCACGTAACCATCTATGGCTTCATCGGATTGCCACGAAACTTTACGGGGATGCTCCACGAGTGGAGTGGGCTGTTTTGGACCTCGTGGCATGACGTCTTCGGGTCAAACGTCGATCGGGCCACGCCCGGGCCGACCCGATCACAAACGATCGTGGATGCTTTACCGCACCACGTGTTGTGCCGATGTGGGGCGCCGACAAGGCAACCTGCTGGGACGTCATCAACAAGCCTTTCCGCTAACCAAGGCGTAATAGGTCGTTAACCGATAGTCGCTTGGTTTCTCGTAGCCCATGTTCGGACCCTGGGGTCCCCGTGCCCTCTTTATATGCACACATTCTGCGGAGAAATCAAAGCGACGTTAACACATAATAATTTTTCAAGCGCCCGTACTTCCCGAAATACATCTGCTTTTAACTTTGACGTTAGCATGGGTTAGCATGACTCAACCAAACAAGCCTCATAACTTAGCTGTTATACGACTTGTGTTCTCGTGCGTTGGTTGTAGCAACATTTGGGATGAAAATCTCCCAACACTTGGTAAAATTTTCACAACTTTAGGATTATAACCTCTACTACATGAAAGCGACACTTAGACGACGCGAAAGCAAAAGCTTCAAGAGAAAACGCTTTGAGTAGGGTCGCATCGAATAGGGCGCCTCTTCGTTTTAATAACCAACAACCGACAAGAAGCAGGTAAATCAAATGCCATGAACGCCAAGCACAGAACACTCAACATTCGGGACGAAGGACGATTAGCGCCTGCAGCACCATGTGTTCCAACGCCCACCGACGTTGCTTGTTTATAGGAAGCATGTCGCATCATAGGGGCCGTTTTAGGATGCTCATCGATCAGATCAGCAGCAAACTTGATAACAACTAGGCTTGGTGCGGGTCACTTACTTCGAGGAGTCATAATTTTCAAGATACGCACATCATTGCCTTATAAAATCACGAGGCGATGAGCTAGATACAAGCCACATGTATGGCAACTTTGCTTCTTTGTAGGCAACATATTGCATGATGGGGGCCATTTTAGGTGGGAATCGATCTGGCTCATTAGCAAACACATTCCCGACTAAGCTTAGTCTGGGTCGACTCCAAGGCAGACACGGCTTGATAACTCATCAACAAAAGTTGTTTTCAGGAGTCTCGGTTTTTCAAAGATATGCATGTCAATGCCTTAAAATGACGAGTCAATTGGCTCAGATACAATCCAAATGCGTGGCGGCATCGATTGTTTATAGGTTACATCACGTGGGCCAGTTTGTGTGGGCATCGACAAGCTCAACAGCAATCTTAACCGCGACTAGGCTTCTTGTGAGTCATGTACAAGCCACAAGGCTTGATTACCAGGCAACATTAAAGTTTTGAGTCGCTCTTTTCAAAGATATGAACATCGTTGTCTTAACATCACGAGTCGTTGAGCTAGAAACAAGCCCAAAGCATGGAGACATTGCTTGTTTGAGAGCAGCATGTGTGTGGGGCATTATGGGGGACATTTTGGGTGGGCATCGATCAGCTCAACGGCAAACATAACCAAGACAAGGCTTGGTGCGAGTCATTTACAAGGCACAAACCTTGATTACAAGGCAACATTAACTTTTTAAGGAGTCCCCCACGTCAAAGATATGGACTTTGTTGCCTTAAAATCACGAGCCAATGGACTAGATACACGCCCAATGCATAGCAACATTGCTTTGTTTATATCTAACATGATGGATGACAAGGGCTATTTTGGGTGGGCATTGATCAGCACACCAACAGAGGTAATCACGACTAGGCTTCGTGTGGGTCATTTACAAGCAACAAAGCTTGATTGCTAGGCAGCATTTTGGGTGGCCATCAACCAGCTCACCGACAAACATATGCACGACCAGCCTTGGTGCGAGTCATTCACAAGGCAAGAGGCTTGAATACTAGGCAACATTTATTGTTTATTTTTCAAAAGATGCATGACAGGGGCCATTAATTTGGGTGAGCTATATCAGCTCACCAACATAGGTACTTACGACTAGGCTTCTTGTGGGTCAATTACAAGCCACAAGCTTGTTTGTTAGGCAACATTCCGGGTGGGCAACACCCTGCTCACCGGCAAATGAAATCACGACTTTTTGTCTTGATCCGAGACATTTACAAGGCACAAGGCTTGAATACCATGCGACATTAACTTTTTATGGTGTCCCACTTTTCAAAGATATGCACGTCGTTGCCTTAAAATCACAAGTCAATTGACTAGATACAAGCCCAATGCATTGGCAAAATTAATTGTTTATATGTGACATGATGCTTGAGAGGTGCCATTTTGGATGGGCATCAATCAGCACACCAACAAAGGTAATCACGACTAGACTTCGTGCGGGTCATTTGTAGCCAAGTCACTGCCATGAAATCACGAGTTGATGTGCTAGACACAAGCCGATGGATGGCAACTTCGCTTCTTTATATGCGACATGTGGCTACATGGGGGCCACTTGATTGGGCATCAACCCGCTCACCAGCAAGCGTAATCACAAATGACTTGGTTTGGGTCACTTAGAAAGCACGAGCCTTGATTACAACGCAACATTAATATTTTGAAGAGCCACAGTTTTCGAGCGTATGCATGTCGTTGCTTTGAAATAATGAGTCAATGTGCTGTAATACAAGCCCAACGTATGTCAACATCCCTTTTTATAGGCTACATGTGTGCGGCATGCATGATGGGGCCACTTAAGGTGGCATCGACCGGTGCTACAGCAAACATAACCACGACTAGCTTGGCGTGGGTCATTTACAAGGCACGAGGCATGATTACCAGGCAACATTATTTTTCTTTAGGAGTCATAGTTCTTAAAGATATGCACGTCTTTGCCTTATAATCACAAGTCGATTTGCTAGATACCAGCCCATTGTATGTCAACATTGCCTGTTTATAGCCTACATGTGTGTGCCATTATAAAGGCCATTTTGGATGGGCATCGATCAGCTCACCAACAAACATAACCACGACTAGACTTGGTGTGCGGCTCAATTACAAGCCACAAGGCTTGATTATTAAGCAACATTAATTTTTTGAGTCGCACTTTTCGAATACATGCACATCAACGCTTATAATCACGAGTCGATGCGCTAGATACAAACCCAACGTCAGGCGATTTTGCCTGTTTATAGGTATCTTGCGGCTTGATGGGGTCTATTTTGGGTGGGCATCGATCAGCTCACCAGCAAACGCAATCACAACTTTGCTTCGTGTGGGCCAGTTACAAGCCACGAGGCTTGATTATCAGGAAACATTAGTTTTATGAGTCACACTTTCAAACATATGCACATCTTTGCCTTATAATCACGAGTCTATGTGCTAGATACAAGCCCAACGTCCAGCGACTTTCCTTGTTCGTAGGTAACTTGCCGCCAAATGGGGGCCATTTTGGTGGGCGTCAATCGGCTCACCAGCAAACGTAAACGCAACTGGGCACATCATCAGGGGCCTGATGGGGGGGAGGGTCGTTTACAAGGCACGGGGCTTCATTACTAGGCCACATCGGTAGGGGAGACCAACCCCGTGCTTGAACGCTCCTTGGACCTTCGATCAGCTAAATGGGGGCCATTTTGGTGGGCATCAATCAGCTCACCAGCAAACGTAAACGCGACTGGGCACATCAGGGGGGGCGATGGGGGGGAGGGTCGTTTACAAGGCACGGGGCTTCATTACCAGGCAACATCGGTAGGGGAGACCGACCCCGTGCTTGTACGCTCTTAGGACCTTCGATCTCAACAACTTTCATTTTCGGTCTCTGGGGTTGCTCAAGCCCCTGGTCTCCCCTATATATACATTCTGCACAAAAAGTAAAGTGACAGGAACAGACATTAAATTTTTAAGGAACCACACGATTTCGAAGTTTGCTAGTCGTTGGGCTAAAATCACTAGTCGATGGCCGAGATCGTTGAGGCCAAGGGCTTTTGATAGGCAACGTGGGCATCAGGTGCGTGATTACCAGGCAACATGGTCAAGATGGGCACCAGTGTACTAGGCAACATGGGTAGGGGGGCTTGTTTTCTCGGAAGCCTCTATGCCCCTGGTCGCTCTTCGCCCTTGGTGAGGCCCTGGGGTGTGTCAAGTCCCCATGCCCCCCTATATATACATTCTGAACAAAAACTTAAGTGACAGGAACGGACATTAAATTTTTGTGGAACCACACAATTTCGACGATTGCTAGTCGTTGGGCTAAAATCACTAGCCGCTGGCCGAGATCGTTGAGGCCAAGGGCTTTTGATAGCCAACGTGGGCATCAGGTGCGTGATTACCAGGCAGCATGGGCACGATTGCTAGGCAACGTGGGCATCGGGGCTTAATTTCTAGCCAACATGGTCAAGATGGGCACCAGTGTACCAGGCAACGTGGTTAGGGGGGCTTGTTTTCTCGGTAGCCTCTAGGCCCCTGGTCGCTCATCGCCCTTGGTGAGGCCCTGGGGTGTGCCAAGTCCCCATGCCCCCCTATATATACATTCTGAACAAAAACTTAAGTGACAGGAACGGACATTAAATTTTTGAGGAACCACACGATTTCGAAGGTTGCTAGTCGTTGGGCTAAAATCACTAGTCGATGGCCTAGATCGTTGAGGCCAAGGGCTTTTGATAGCCAACATGGGCATCAGGTGCGTGATTACCGGGCAACATGGGGACGATTGCTAGGCAACGTGGGCATCGGGGCTCGATTTCTAGGCAACATGGTCAAGATGGGCACCGTTTACTAGGCAACGTGGGTAGGGGGCCTTGTTTTCTCGGTAGCCTCTAAGGCCCTGGTCGCTCATCCCTCGATCAGGCCCTGGGGTGTGCCAAGTCCCCATGCCCCCCTATATATACATTTAGCACAAAAAGTGAAATGACAGGAACAAACATTAAATTTTTGAGGAACCACACTTTTTCAAAACCCCACCAAACGACCTCGGATTTTCACGAAACTTTGCGTGAGGCCTCACAATCATGAAATTAGAGTCTCCCAATAAAAATTTTTCGTTTTCGTGTGTCCCCGGCCCTACGGCAAGGCTCGGTCGGCCGGGGGGGCTTCGAGATTAGATTTCACGTAACCATCTATGGCTTCATCGGATTGCCACGAAACTTTACGGGGATGCTCCACGAGTGGAGTGGGCTGTTTTGGACCTCGTGGCATGACGTCTTCGGGTCAAACGTCGATCGGGCCACGCCCGGGCCGACCCGATCACAAACGATCGTGGATGCTTTACCGCACCACGTGTTGTGCCGATGTGGGGCGCCGACAAGGCAACCTGCTGGGACGTCATCAACAAGCCTTTCCGCTAACCAAGGCGTAATAGGTCGTTAACCGATAGTCGCTTGGTTTCTCGTAGCCCATGTTCGGACCCTGGGGTCCCCGTGCCCTCTTTATATGCACACATTCTGCGGAGAAATCAAAGCGACGTTAACACATAATAATTTTTCAAGCGCCCGTACTTCCCGAAATACATCTGCTTTTAACTTTGACGTTAGCATGGGTTAGCATGACTCAACCAAACAAGCCTCATAACTTAGCTGTTATACGACTTGTGTTCTCGTGCGTTGGTTGTAGCAACATTTGGGATGAAAATCTCCCAACACTTGGTAAAATTTTCACAAACTTTAGGATTATAACCTCTACTACATGAAAGCGACACTTAGACGACGCGAAAGCAAAAGCTTCAAGAGAAAACGCTTTGAGTAGGGTCGCATCGAATAGGGCGCCTCTTCGTTTTAATAACCAACAACCGACAAGAAGCAGGTAAATCAAATGCCATGAACGCCAAGCACAGAACACTCAACATTCGGGACGAAGGACGATTAGCGCCTGCAGCACCATGTGTTCCAACGCCCACCGACGTTGCTTGTTTATAGGAAGCATGTCGCATCATAGGGGCCGTTTTAGGATGCTCATCGATCAGATCAGCAGCAAACTTGATAACAACTAGGCTTGGTGCGGGTCACTTACTTCGAGGAGTCATAATTTTCAAAGATACGCACATCATTGCCTTATAAAATCACGAGGCGATGAGCTAGATACAAGCCACATGTATGGCAACTTTGCTTCTTTGTAGGCAACATATTGCATGATGGGGGCCATTTTAGGTGGGAATCGATCTGGCTCATTAGCAAACACATTCCCGACTAAGCTTAGTCTGGGTCGACTCCAAGGCAGACACGGCTTGATAACTCATCAACAAAAGTTGTTTTCAGGAGTCTCGGTTTTTCAAAGATATGCATGTCAATGCCTTAAAATGACGAGTCAATTGGCTCAGATACAATCCAAATGCGTGGCGGCATCGATTGTTTATAGGTTACATCACGTGGGCCAGTTTGTGTGGGCATCGACAAGCTCAACAGCAATCTTAACCGCGACTAGGCTTCTTGTGAGTCATGTACAAGCCACAAGGCTTGATTACCAGGCAACATTAAAGTTTTGAGTCGCTCTTTTCAAAGATATGAACATCGTTGTCTTAACATCACGAGTCGTTGAGCTAGAAACAAGCCCAAAGCATGGAGACATTGCTTGTTTGAGAGCAGCATGTGTGTGGGGCATTATGGGGGACATTTTGGGTGGGCATCGATCAGCTCAACGGCAAACATAACCAAGACAAGGCTTGGTGCGAGTCATTTACAAGGCACAAACCTTGATTACAAGGCAACATTAACTTTTTAAGGAGTCCCCCACGTCAAAGATATGGACTTTGTTGCCTTAAAATCACGAGCCAATGGACTAGATACACGCCCAATGCATAGCAACATTGCTTTGTTTATATCTAACATGATGGATGACAAGGGCTATTTTGGGTGGGCATTGATCAGCACACCAACAGAGGTAATCACGACTAGGCTTCGTGTGGGTCATTTACAAGCAACAAAGCTTGATTGCTAGGCAGCATTTTGGGTGGCCATCAACCAGCTCACCGACAAACATATGCACGACCAGCCTTGGTGCGAGTCATTCACAAGGCAAGAGGCTTGAATACTAGGCAACATTTATTGTTTATTTTTCAAAAGATGCATGACAGGGGCCATTAATTTGGGTGAGCTATATCAGCTCACCAACATAGGTACTTACGACTAGGCTTCTTGTGGGTCAATTACAAGCCACAAGCTTGTTTGTTAGGCAACATTCCGGGTGGGCAACACCCTGCTCACCGGCAAATGAAATCACGACTTTTTGTCTTGATCCGAGACATTTACAAGGCACAAGGCTTGAATACCATGCGACATTAACTTTTTATGGTGTCCCACTTTTCAAAGATATGCACGTCGTTGCCTTAAAATCACAAGTCAATTGACTAGATACAAGCCCAATGCATTGGCAAAATTAATTGTTTATATGTGACATGATGCTTGAGAGGTGCCATTTTGGATGGGCATCAATCAGCACACCAACAAAGGTAATCACGACTAGACTTCGTGCGGGTCATTTGTAGCCAAGTCACTGCCATGAAATCACGAGTTGATGTGCTAGACACAAGCCGATGGATGGCAACTTCGCTTCTTTATATGCGACATGTGGCTACATGGGGGCCACTTGATTGGGCATCAACCCGCTCACCAGCAAGCGTAATCACAAATGACTTGGTTTGGGTCACTTAGAAAGCACGAGCCTTGATTACAACGCAACATTAATATTTTGAAGAGCCACAGTTTTCGAGCGTATGCATGTCGTTGCTTTGAAATAATGAGTCAATGTGCTGTAATACAAGCCCAACGTATGTCAACATCCCTTTTTATAGGCTACATGTGTGCGGCATGCATGATGGGGCCACTTAAGGTGGCATCGACCGGTGCTACAGCAAACATAACCACGACTAGCTTGGCGTGGGTCATTTACAAGGCACGAGGCATGATTACCAGGCAACATTATTTTTCTTTAGGAGTCATAGTTCTTAAAGATATGCACGTCTTTGCCTTATAATCACAAGTCGATTTGCTAGATACCAGCCCATTGTATGTCAACATTGCCTGTTTATAGCCTACATGTGTGTGCCATTATAAAGGCCATTTTGGATGGGCATCGATCAGCTCACCAACAAACATAACCACGACTAGACTTGGTGTGCGGCTCAATTACAAGCCACAAGGCTTGATTATTAAGCAACATTAATTTTTTGAGTCGCACTTTTCGAATACATGCACATCAACGCTTATAATCACGAGTCGATGCGCTAGATACAAACCCAACGTCAGGCGATTTTGCCTGTTTATAGGTATCTTGCGGCTTGATGGGGTCTATTTTGGGTGGGCATCGATCAGCTCACCAGCAAACGCAATCACAACTTTGCTTCGTGTGGGCCAGTTACAAGCCACGAGGCTTGATTATCAGGAAACATTAGTTTTATGAGTCACACTTTCAAACATATGCACATCTTTGCCTTATAATCACGAGTCTATGTGCTAGATACAAGCCCAACGTCCAGCGACTTTCCTTGTTCGTAGGTAACTTGCCGCCAAATGGGGGCCATTTTGGTGGGCGTCAATCGGCTCACCAGCAAACGTAAACGCAACTGGGCACATCATCAGGGGCCTGATGGGGGGGAGGGTCGTTTACAAGGCACGGGGCTTCATTACTAGGCCACATCGGTAGGGGAGACCAACCCCGTGCTTGAACGCTCCTTGGACCTTCGATCAGCTAAATGGGGGCCATTTTGGTGGGCATCAATCAGCTCACCAGCAAACGTAAACGCGACTGGGCACATCAGGGGGGCGATGGGGGGGAGGGTCGTTTACAAGGCACGGGGCTTCATTACCAGGCAACATCGGTAGGGGAGACCGACCCCGTGCTTGTACGCTCTTAGGACCTTCGATCTCAACAACTTTCATTTTCGGTCTCTGGGGTTGCTCAAGCCCCTGGTCTCCCCTATATATACATTCTGCACAAAAAGTAAAGTGACAGGAACAGACATTAAATTTTTAAGGAACCACACGATTTCGAAGTTTGCTAGTCGTTGGGCTAAAATCACTAGTCGATGGCCGAGATCGTTGAGGCCAAGGGCTTTTGATAGGCAACGTGGGCATCAGGTGCGTGATTACCAGGCAACATGGTCAAGATGGGCACCAGTGTACTAGGCAACATGGGTAGGGGGGCTTGTTTTCTCGGAAGCCTCTATGCCCCTGGTCGCTCTTCGCCCTTGGTGAGGCCCTGGGGTGTGTCAAGTCCCCATGCCCCCCTATATATACATTCTGAACAAAAACTTAAGTGACAGGAACGGACATTAAATTTTTGAGGAACCACACAATTTCGAAGATTGCTAGTCGTTGGGCTAAAATCACTAGCCGCTGGCCGAGATCGTTGAGGCCAAGGGCTTTTGATAGCCAACGTGGGCATCAGGTGCGTGATTACCAGGCAGCATGGGCACGATTGCTAGGCAACGTGGGCATCGGGGCTTAATTTCTAGCCAACATGGTCAAGATGGGCACCAGTGTACCAGGCAACGTGGTTAGGGGGGCTTGTTTTCTCGGTAGCCTCTAGGCCCCTGGTCGCTCATCGCCCTTGGTGAGGCCCTGGGGTGTGCCAAGTCCCCATGCCCCCCTATATATACATTCTGAACAAAAACTTAAGTGACAGGAACGGACATTAAATTTTTGAGGAACCACACGATTTCGAAGGTTGCTAGTCGTTGGGCTAAAATCACTAGTCGATGGCCTAGATCGTTGAGGCCAAGGGCTTTTGATAGCCAACATGGGCATCAGGTGCGTGATTACCGGGCAACATGGGGACGATTGCTAGGCAACGTGGGCATCGGGGCTCGATTTCTAGGCAACATGGTCAAGATGGGCACCGTTTACTAGGCAACGTGGGTAGGGGGCCTTGTTTTCTCGGTAGCCTCTAAGGCCCTGGTCGCTCATCCACCTCGATCAGGCCCTGGGGTGTGCCAAGTCCCCATGCCCCCCTATATATACATTTAGCACAAAAAGTGAAGTGACAGGAACAAACATTAAATTTTTGAGGAACCACACTTTTTCAAAACCCCACCAAACGACCTCGGATTTTCACGAAACTTTGCGTGAGGCCTCACAATCATGAAATTAGAGTCTCCCAATAAAATTTTTCGTTTTCGTGTGTCCCCGGCCCTACGGCAAGGCTCGGTCGGCCGGGGGGCTTCGAGATTAGATTTCACGTAACCATCTATGGCTTCATCGGATTGCCACGAAACTTTACGGGGATGCTCCACGAGTGGAGTGGGCTGTTTTGGACCTCGTGGCATGACGTCTTCGGGTCAAACGTCGATCGGGCCACGCCCGGGCCGACCCGATCACAAACGATCGTGGATGCTTTACCGCACCACGTGTTGTGCCGATGTGGGGCGCCGACAAGGCAACCTGCTGGGACGTCATCAACAAGCCTTTCCGCTAACCAAGGCGTAATAGGTCGTTAACCGATAGTCGCTTGGTTTCTCGTAGCCCATGTTCGGACCCTGGGGTCCCCGTGCCCTCTTTATATGCACACATTCTGCGGAGAAATCAAAGCGACGTTAACACATAATAATTTTTCAAGCGCCCGTACTTCCCGAAATACATCTGCTTTTAACTTTGACGTTAGCATGGGTTAGCATGACTCAACCAAACAAGCCTCATAACTTAGCTGTTATACGACTTGTGTTCTCGTGCGTTGGTTGTAGCAACATTTGGGATGAAAATCTCCCAACACTTGGTAAAATTTTCACAAACTTTAGGATTATAACCTCTACTACATGAAAGCGACACTTAGACGACGCGAAAGCAAAAGCTTCAAGAGAAAACGCTTTGAGTAGGGTCGCATCGAATAGGGCGCCTCTTCGTTTTAATAACCAACAACCGACAAGAAGCAGGTAAATCAAATGCCATGAACGCCAAGCACAGAACACTCAACATTCGGGACGAAGGACGATTAGCGCCTGCAGCACCATGTGTTCCAACGCCCACCGACGTTGCTTGTTTATAGGAAGCATGTCGCATCATAGGGGCCGTTTTAGGATGCTCATCGATCAGATCAGCAGCAAACTTGATAACAACTAGGCTTGGTGCGGGTCGCTTACTTCGAGGAGTCATAATTTTCAAGGATACGCACATCATTGCCTTATAAAATCACGAGGCGATGAGCTAGATACAAGCCACATGTATGGCAACTTTGCTTCTTTGTAGGCAACATATTGCATGATGGGGGCCATTTTAGGTGGGAATCGATCTGCTCATTAGCAAACACATTCCCGACTAAGCTTAGTCTGGGTCGACTCCAAGGCAGACACGGCTTGATAACTCATCAACAAAAGTTGTTTTCAGGAGTCTCGGTTTTCAAAGATATGCATGTCAATGCCTTAAAATGACGAGTCAATTGGCTCAGATACAATCCAAATGCGTGGCGGCATCGATTGTTTATAGGTTACATCACGTGGGCCAGTTTGTGTGGGCATCGACAAGCTCAACAGCAATCTTAACCGCGACTAGGCTTCTTGTGAGTCATGTACAAGCCACAAGGCTTGATTACCAGGCACATTAAAGTTTTGAGTCGCTCTTTTCAAAGATATGAACATCGTTGTCTTAACATCACGAGTCGTTGAGCTAGAAACAAGCCCAAAGCATGGAGACATGCTTGTTTGAGAGCAGCATGTGTGTGGGGCATTATGGGGGACATTTTGGTGGGCATCGATCAGCTCAACGGCAAACATAACCAAGACAAGGCTTGGTGCGAGTCATTTACAAGGCACAAACCTTGATTACAAGCCAACATTAACTTTTTAAGGAGTCCCCCACGTCAAGATATGGACTTTGTTGCCTTAAAATCACGAGCCAATGGACTAGATACACGCCCAATGCATAGCAACATTGCTTTGTTTATATCTAACATGATGGATGACAAGGGCTATTTTGGGTGGGCATTGATCAGCACACCAACAGAGGTAATCACGACTAGGCTTCGTGTGGGTCATTACAGCAACAAAGCTTGATTGCTAGGCAGCATTTTGGGTGGCCATCAACCAGCTCACCGACAAACATATGCACGACCAGCCTTGGTGCGAGTCATTCACAAGGCAAGAGGCTTGAATACTAGGCAACATTTATTGTTTATTTTTCAAAAGATGCATGACAGGGGCCATTAATTTGGGTGAGCTATATCAGCTCACCAACATAGGTACTTACGACTAGGCTTCTTGTGGGTCAATTACAAGCCACAAGCTTGTTTGTTAGGCAACATTCCGGTGGGCAACACCCTGCTCACCGGCAAATGAAATCACGACTTTTTGTCTTGATCCAGACATTTACAAGGCACAAGGCTTGAATACCATGCGACATTAACTTTTATGGTGTCTCACTTTTCAAAGATATGCACGTCGTTGCCTTAAAATCACAAGTCAATTGACTAGATACAAGCCCAATGCATTGGCAAATTAATTGTTTATATGTGACATGATGCTTGAGAGGTGCCATTTTTGATGGGCATCAATCAGCACACCAACAAAGGTAATCACCGACTAGACTTCGTGCGGGTCATTTGTAGCCAAGTCACTGCCATGAAATCACGAGTTGATGTGCTAGACACAAGCCGATGGATGG
>JACCIY010001633.1:0-122687 GCA_025506505.1 Flaveria sonorensis
CATCATAGAAGTCAAGGCTGGGAATTGGTTGGTTATATCCAGCGGCTAAGATGGTAAGTTTCCCCGGAAGGTTGTTCACTTGAGTGTGGAGACTCTGAGTGAAGGCTTAAGGCTGTTTGGGGTGTAGCTCATCAGGCTGAGCATGAGGAACCTCAGCACTGATCATATGAGAGAGGTAGAGTGGTTTGCTCCTCAGGGGAAGTGGAGCTCGAGTGTCCACTTCCTCCTAAAGGTTGGTGATATGGGGGCCTGCACAAGCTGAATACATGTGCAGGGGTTCGCTTTGTTTTTCTCTGGTAGGTGATGGTTATTATGAGCTGTATGTTGTTTGAGAGATAGAAGGTATGGGTTCAACACTAGCTGTGCTGCTAGGTTGCCACCTTGATAATATGCTCAAACATTTTTGGGGCAAGGGCTTTTCTACCCCAGAGAAGCCAACAGTTGGCTTTCTCATTATTTTGAAGATACCGGGGCTTCATTGTCCCAATTTAAGAATATTACCTATTCCCCTCAACTGTGTGCCCAGTTCATATTGAGAATGTGCTGGACATATCTAGGGAACATGTAATACTCTAGGGAGTCCAAGTTAGCAAGCAAATTTGTATATACAAATTGAGAATACCTGAACTTGACCCCCTAAACCATTCCATGGACTATGAAGGAGAGGTCTTCTGGAATCTGATCCCATCCTCCATGCTTGTTTGCAAGCTGTGTATGACAACATGAAGGAGATACTTCCATTGGGATGAGACATTCCCCTTCCTGAAGGTTTTGACGGAGAAGTCACCCTCATAGCCCATCTGCACAAAGGAGTGGTTGACTACAGCTTTAGGGAAGGAAAGTCACCTTCAACATCATCCAGCTGAAGATGTCTGCTTATAATGGCCGGAGTGATGAAGAATTGTCCTCCCTAGCACTGTGGCAGACAGTGCCTTCTCCCCATCCATGGTGACCTCTTCGCAGGTCCACCAGAACTCCAACAAATATCCTCATAGAGAGGAGCATGAATGATGAGGAGGTGAAGTAGTTGGTCAAAGAAAGGTAATGAAAAACCTCTAAGAAACCTGGATCTTTCTCAAAGTCTAACAGAGCAACTTGATTATGTTGTCTGTGAAGATACATGGAAAAATCGGTTGATTTCAGCGGTCAAGGTTGGCTATTTTAAGTAGCTTTGTGATGAAGGAAGATAATAACGAAGGCGGTTTGTGGGTGAAATTAGGTTAGAGAACAATGTAGATGAAGAGGAGAGTGAGAAGAGGGGGAACCGTTTGAGAATATATATGAAATGGATTTGAAGTAAAGTTATTGTAAAAGATAAACTTTGAAATCCGAATGTCGGTCCCACCTCTGAAAAAGTGCCCAAAAAGGTAGTTATTTTGGAAGTTGAAATCTTCCGAAGGTAATTTAGCTTCGGAAGTTTTTAAGAAAAACCTTCTGAAGGCAACTTGGCTTCGGAATATTCTTAAGAGTTGTGAAAATTTGGCTTCGAAGAAAAATACTTAGTGAATTTTTCTTCTGACACATATTTGATTTCGGAAATATTAAGACTTGGGAGTTTTATTCTAAAGAGAATAAATCTTTCGAGACTTATTGCTTTCAGAAGATATTTGTCCTTCAAATACATGCAAGTACTTAGAAACCTATTTAAGCTTCAAAAGATATTCTCAGTATTTCTTCCGAAGGTAAATTTCTTATAAGTAGTTATTTGATTTGAAAATATAATTTCTTCCAAAGTCAACTTGAAATCTTTCAAAGGAAAATATGTTTGAAAAAATTTCAAAAATCTAAGGAATATCATAAAAAATTTTCTTCCGAAATAAACTGGGCTTATGATGATAAAATAGACCACTTAGGACACACGGTTTTAGAAATAAAGTTGATTTAAGTTTTTAAGAAAATCTACTCAAAGTTAATCATCCAATAGCTGATACAAGATATTTGAATCTCTGTTCATCAAAATATTTAATGAACAGATCAGCATATTGTTCATTTGTGTTAACTTTGACTAGTTTGATTAATCCTTCTCAAAATTATCTCTAATCAAATTATACCTGATGTTGATGTGTTTGGTCCTTAAGTGCTGCATAGGATTCTCTGCAATGGAGATAGCATTGTTGTTGTCTATATGGATGGGAGTCTCTTTGAAGTTGAATCCATAGTCCAACATCTGATTCTGAATCCAAAGCACTTGAGCACAGCAACTTGCAGCAGCAATGTATTCAGCCTCAGCAGTTGATGCAGAGACACAGGATTGTTTCTTGCATTGCCATTAGAAATCCTTACACCAAGGAATTGACATACCCCATATGTAGACTTTGCAGTCATGTTGCAACCTCCATAGTCACTATCTGTATAAGCATACAGATTGAAGTCAGAATTCTTTGGATACCAAAGGCCAAGCTTGGAGCACCTTTGAGATATCTAAGAATCCTTTTGACAACAACCAGATATGACATCTTAGGGTTGGTTTGATATCTTGCACAAATGCATGTGGCAAACATGATATCAGGCCTGCTGGCTGTTAGGTACATAAGAGACCCAATCATAGCCCTGTAAAGATGTTCATCCACACACTCCCCCTCAAGTTCAGGTCCTAGGGAGTGGTTTCTGGCTATAGGTGTCTTAGCAACCTTACATTCAGTCATGTTGAATCTTGTAAGTATGTCTTGTACATACTTTGACTGACTTATGAAGATGCCATTGTCAACTTGCTTCACTTGAATTCCCAGAAAGAATTTAGTTCCCCTATGGCACTTATTTTAAATCTGTTCTTCATCAGCCTCTCAATGTCTTTGCAGAGCTTTGGATTTGTTGACCCGAAGATAATGTCATCCACATATACTTGAACCAGCATTAAGTCATTCCTGTCCCTTTAATGAAGAGAGTTCCATCTATAGTACCCCTCTTGTAACCATGTTAACAAGATACTGAGATAGTGTTTCATACCACTTCCTTGGAACTTGGTGCAGCCATAAAGAGCTTTATCAAGCTTGCAGACATAATCAGGATGATCTGGGTCTGCAAAGCCAGGTGGTTGTTTGACATACACCTTCTTCATCAATCACCCCATATAGAAAAGCACACTTGAGATCAAGTTGGTAGACCTTGAAATCCTTGGATGCAGCAAAAGCCAAAAATATTCTTACAGCTTCAAGTCTTGCCACAGGAGCAAAAACATCTATGTAATCAATTCCCTCTTCTTTGTGTACCCTTGAACAACCAGTCATGCCTTGTTCTTGATGACAAGTCCTCTATCGTCCTTCTTGTTCCTAAAACCCACTTGGTTCCTATGACAGTCTTCCCATGAGAAGAGGACATAGGTTCCAAACCTTTTTTCTTTTGAATTGAAGTAGCTCCTCTTGCATTACTTCAACCCAGCTTCCATCTTTCAAAGCCTCATTAATTTCTTGGCTCTACTTGGAACAAGAAGCAAGAATATATACAAACATTTTTGTCATGGGTTTGCCCTCTTGTTCTCACCCCTGTATCAACATTTCCAATGATGTTTGTGGTGGGGTGTGACTTGTGGATCCTGTGTTGAGGGATCACAACAAGTTGATTTGACAGATCTAGATTAGAGAAATTCAGATCTGGTAATGGAGTGTCACCCACCACATCAGCACACTTCTCAAGTGAGACTTGATCTAATGAGTGTGTGACATCATTTATGTTGTCATCTAAGTGGTTATCAGCATCAAGAAATTCTTGATCACTATCACCACCTTCATTTCCTCCTACATTTGAAGCTCCTTCTCCTGAGTTTTGAGCCTCTGATCTGGAATTTTAAGGCATCTCAGATGTATCAACTGAATTTGTCATGTTTGTGCTGATAGGATCTTCATTTGCAGGGTTAGTCACCAAAGGAGCTGAAATAGTAATCTTGCTTGGTCTTCTCAACTCAAATCTTAGGTCAGGATCTCCTGTTGATATGTTATTGTAGATCCTGAAACATCTCACAACTTGTTAAAACAGTTGGTAACTAAGTCAAGATCAAATAGCCAATCCGGACCAGAACCTTTCACACTAGGTGAGCTCATTGAAGGTCACATTGGCTGACTCCTCAACTACTCTAGTTCTGAGATTATATACTCTATAAGCCTTAGCTTGGGAAGAGTATCCAATAAAATGTCCATCATCTTACTCCTCATCAAATTTGGCTACTTGGTCTTTGGTATTCAAGATGGTGTAAGGACATCCAAATGACCTGAGGAAACAATAAAGGTCTTCTTTTATGACATAGCTTATAAGGAGTCTTACCATAAGTCTTAACCACTAAACTCTGTTCTGTACATAGCAGGCTGTGTTAACTGCCTCTGCCCAGAAGGTGATGGACAGTTTAGAGTCAGACAACATGGTTCTTGCAGCTTCAATAAGTGTCCTGTTTCTCCTCTCAGCAACACCATTTTGCTGAGGAGTCCTGGAGCACTATTTGTCTTGTAATACTCTTTTCATCACAAAAAGTATCAAGGATTTGGTTCTTAAATTCTATTCCTTGATCACATCTTATGGTCTTGACCTTGTGATCAGATTGATTCTTAATTTTCAGAATGAAGTTCTTCAAGATCTCAGGAGTCTCATCCTTAGTTCTAAGAAAAAGGCCCAAGTGAATCTTGTGAAGTCATCTGTGATTACTAAATAATATGAGGTCCTTCCTAAACTCATTACACTGGTGGGGCCAAAGAGATCCAAGTGTAATAATTGTAGAGGAGTAGTGATAGAGTTCATTTCCTTTGGCTTATGAGACACTTTGTGTTGCTTCCCTTTCAGGCATGCAACACAATGATCATCACTTGTAAACTCTTTCTTTGGCATTCCAGTTAGCAAATCATTCTTAATTATTTATTCATATTTTTAAAGTTTACATGGCATATTATTTTATGCCATAGGAAAGATTCATCACTATTTACTTTAGATAGAAAGCAAGAAACCTCTCCTAAGAGAGATGTTTTCTGTAAGTCCATCTTGTACATGTTCCCTTTCTGGGGGCTCTGAGCACGATATGCTTTGAGGAATAACCACCCCGGGCTTGAGAACAATGTACTCATGCTCAGTAAGAGCATGTTGTGTCTCTGATCACAAAATTAGGATACACTCAGTAGATTTATCCAAGCTCCTTAACAAAATTTACCTTCTCAATGGTGAGCTTACCATTTATGACCATACCCCTTTCAGTGATGTACCACCCGCATCTCTTCCAAAGAACTGTTCCTCTACTAATTTTCTCAAAATTGTGAAGTAAAAAACCATTGCCAATCATGTGCCTGGAACAACCACTATCAATGATCCACACATTTTCCTTGGTCCTTAGTTGTTCCTGCATAAAAAGAAGTGTTTAGTTACACTTGGAAACTTAAGCCTCATTGGTCTTGGGCTTTTCAAAGTGATCTGAAGACAATGTAACAGTAACAGATCCTATATTCAAGCTTTGAGGATCATTAGCTGCTGTTGATAAAGAACTCTCAAACTCCAGGTCTTTCTTCATCTTCTTCCACACCATCTTTGGAAGATTGGACTTGACCTTCAACACTTCAGAAGTTTCAATAACTTCTGAGGTTTTGGATACTGGACCTTTGGAAGATCTTGCTTTCACTTTAGCATGCTTTAGTACTTCGAAAGCATTCCTTTCTTCCGAGACCAAAATTGCTTCCAAAGGCAAGTTCTCACTTGTCTTCTTCTTCACTTTGGAGCTTTTGAAGAAAACAGATTTTCCTTTTGAAGCTTGCTTTTCCTTCTTCTTCCCAGAAGCCTTTTCTTTGACCATGTGGATAGTGCTTTTGGGATTGTAGATGCAATCTTTAGCCAGATGAGAAGTACTACCACACGTGATGCAATCCATTTGCTTCCTTCTGGAGTCTTCTTTTGAGAGCAAGACTGAGTTTGATCACTTTCCTTCTCCATCTTCATCTTCAAAGATGATGCAACAAGCTTCTTAGGGAGAGGCTTGCTCTTGGAGTTGAATGGTTTAGGCTATATAGCAGTGGTATACAGCTGGTCAGTCTTCTCTTCTTGCTGGAATGGTTTGGAACTAAACTAGAACTCCTGGTACTACGTTCATAATTGAGTCTTCAGCCTTTACCACTTCAAACCTTGCAGAAATGAACACTTGTTTTCTGCTTAGAGTCAAAAGCGGCCTTGATCTCTTGTGCCTTCTTTGATCTTCTCTTAGCTCTTCTGATCAAGTTCTTCCTCTTTGACTTGGTCATTCCAGACTCTTTTCTCTCCTCAGCAGTATAGTGACCTTCTTAGGATGATCTTCTTCACTCTTCTCAGAGTCATCCTTCACTATCTCCTCTTATCCTCTTTAATATAAGGTCTATCTGGGGAAGCTCATCTTCACAAGTTCCACACCTTGGAGATCTTTCAGATAATAGAGATTGTGGAGGAGCTATCTCAGTAGATCCCAGTCCTTGCTTATTCTGATAACAAACTTTTGTATGTAGGGATGAGGATATTATGTTCTTGAAGGTCTCTTCTTCAAGAACACATTTTTCTACCCTGGCTTTGCTGATCACAAGCTCAGCCTGACATTTAGTTAATTTTGAGATGAGATCTTTGATTTGAGTCCTGTAGTTAGTGTGCTTATGCTTAAAAGTTGAAATGGTTTTCTCTAGATCTTCTATCTTAAGTTTATAATCATTTTCAGCTCTTTTAAAATCAGCTTTTAAGATATTTAAGGACTCAAGATCAGATCTCATCTCTAAGTTATAGACCTGTATCTATTAACTTTAGCAATACATTCAGGTGTACAGAGATGTTCCAATACCTTGGCTTCATCATGATCTGCCATCTATGCTTGGTTTGGAGATGCATCTTCCACCTAAAAGCTCCAGTCAAAGCCTCCTTCTTCAAGCAACTGCGACTTGCTGTCTTGGCTTCTCATTCTGATGAGCTCCTTCAGTGTAGTTTGGCCTTGTTTGTGCTTGCCCACCATTTGACCTTGGTGCCTTGCACTCTCTGGAAAGTGTCCTATTTGGTTACAGTTGTAACACTTCACTTTGCTTTTATCAAGCCCAAACTTTCCACTGGCTGCATTGCTAGGAAACTTCCTTCTAGTCCTCTTATAGAATTTGTTGGCCCTGTGAGTAAGAAAAGCCATCTGCTGGACTATTTCCATATACTATAGATCATCTGGATGGATATAGTCCAGATCTTCAAGGGTGAAGAGAAAGTTTCCTGAACTTTCATCAGAAGACACAAAAGCTTGTGAAGAGCTTGTCTCCTGGAATGGGCTTCAGGAATGTAGCCTTCCCTTGGTGTCTCTGGAAAGGTGATGAAAGGACCTTTTTGTGATTTTTAGGGTAACAGATGAGATGGTGCTGTGGTTCTCTGCAACCCCTTTCAACAACATGAAGGGCTGAACTCTATTGGTTGTTGGAGTTACCAGATGGATTTTGCATGTTCATTTCCATCTGGTAGCCACTGAGGATACCATACAAGTCTGTGAGAGTAAGGTCTTGAGGTTCTCAGTCCTCTTGATAACCATACAATAGTGTGTCCATTGTCTGGAAGAGAGGACATGAACTTCCTCATAACATCCCTGTTCTCAAGAGTTACTCTAATATCAACAAGAGTATCCACAATCTCAACATACCTGAAGTATTGTTGAGTCATGGTTTCACCTGTCCTGAAGGTGAAGTTCTCAAACTACTGCTTCAAGAGGTCTTTCATTTTTTTCTTTTGCATCATCAGACCCCTCATACATCAGCTTCAGTGCATCCCAGAGTTGCTTGGCAGTCTTGCACTTCTTGAAGCCTTTGTAGATAGAGTTTGGAAGAGCAGTTTGGAGGGCGGTCATGGCTTTCTGATCAATATCAATTCTCTTCCAGTCTTCATCAGAATAGTCAGCCACTTCCTTTGGTATCATACCACCAGCAGCAGCAGGTGAAGAGGTGGATGGAACATGAGGTCCATCAACAACAGATCCCCGCATCCTGGAGTCTTGAGACTTGATAAAGCCTTCCATTCTTTGACACCAAGTATCAAGGTCTTTAGGAGTGATCAGTGGGGACTTTGTCATTATACAGGTTTCCATATCAGCCTTTGTGATAACTGCCATTTAAGATGTTAAGTGAACTGTGAAACTGAGAGGATTAAAGATGGTGAGATCTTACAATCAAGAGCCTGAAATGCTTAGATACCAATTGCAGGACCGGGTAAGGGTGCCTAACACAATCAGTTTCACAATAAGGAGAGACTTGGAACACTTAACAGTTCAAATAGGGAACCAGGTTTGATTATGAGGATACTATGAACACAAGTAAGTAATGAGACAGAACAAGCAACAATAACACAGATAATATGGTTTTCAAGGAGTGTTGTATATTGCTCTCAAGTTTTATTACAAGTGTTACAAGCATATCTTAATTACAAGAACCTGAGACTCTTTATACTACATCCTACAACCTTCAATACTTAGAAAGACAGTTAGAATTGACTAATCTAGATAACAAATCAATCTAAAGTCAAAAGGTAGATTGCCTTTTGACTAGTGATATGACATGCCATAGCCCACATCCTTTTCTATTACAAAAAGGTTTACAGTTACAAAAGTAGGAAGTCACAGACAAAGACCTTAATCTACAGTTTACAAAAGCATGGACTTTTCACCAACTCATACAAGTTGGTGAGTCTTCAGAGTTGCAGCGGAAAGTATGTCAGCTTTATAAAAAGATCAGAGAAAGCATGTTTTTCTCTGTCTTCGAAAGAATCCAGTCTTCACAGCAAAATGGCTTTGGAAGACTTTGTCTCTGAAGCTTCTGAAGACTTCATCTTTGGCTTCAGAAGATTTGGACTTTGGCTTCAGAAAATTTTACACTTAAAGTATTTTCTGATGTAGTGTGTAAAATTTCCAAAGCACTTCTACCTTTATACATTCAGTACATGCATGCAGGAAGACCTTTGGTTGTTTTGGCTTCTTTGGTTGCATCAGCCTTATAATCTTCTGATATTACCATACAATATGGATTGTGATGATGAGTATCATACACGCGTGCGAATCTAAGGCCCCTACTTAGTAGGATTGGCAGGGTTTAGGATGTGAAGTCATGAGTAGCTTCACATGGCATGTAGTGCATGATTAGACTCCATGTATGACTTATTACTTGTGATGTATTTATGATTATGTTGAGCATGTTGATTGTTTGAGATTCGTATGCATTGTATGATAATATATATGTTGTATGATAAACTATGTTAGGATGATGATTGTGATAGAACTTATGATTGTGATGTACGTGAATAACTTGTATGATAATCATGTGTATGAGTTGCTATACTTGATCAAACAAGATTTCAATTAGCATGTCACCAACGGGTCAAATGGGTCAACTTGGTCAAATGAGTTTTGTTTTCCAAAACCTTGGGTCAGCGTGTTTATTGAGCACTTAGGGTTGTTAAGCCTACTATGTACACCTACTTATGTACTTGCGTGTTCTAGGTAACCTTTGAAGGGTTGTCTTTCAACTCATCGTTAGCTCTTTGTTATTGTTCGTTGCGCACCAGGTGAGTTCATGCCCCACTTTTTAAACACTCTCTTTTAGGGGGAGATAGCATACTCGTTTACAAATGCTTTATTATCGTAAGTTGTGTATAGGGTAACATAGTGTGATATACCTTGAAAGTCCTCACACTTTCGGATCATTAATATTGGTAACTAGCGGGAAATTTTGGGTAGTACTACTGGGTCTGACAAGCCCCACCCATATGACTCGAGGTCAAACAGGTGCAATATTGTCCTAACACAAACATCGTCATGACCTGGAATGTCTTGAAGGGAGGCAAACAAACGAAACACAATCAGCTTCGATCGCGAAATCACTATGGTTATTACTTATGAATATAGACTAGCTATCTATTTCAATGCACTTCTTATGTTTTACAACTGTTACTGATTATGTTTAACGTAAACTCTTGAACTCACCAACCGTTGTGTTGACACCTTTAGTATTCTATTCTCAGGTCGTTACTAGCAGCTACAGTAGGAGCACGCACGAGTCATGCATGCTTTGAAACAAACATTCAACTGTTATGTCTTATTAAATATTTTCATACTTTAGTTTGGGCGCTTGTTTTGCGCAGTTTACATTTGGTACTATATGTTTGAGATTCTTACAAAACGCTTCTGCAAATGTTTTAAAGTTTGAAACTGAATTATTTCAATTGTTGCATATAAGATCGTTCTGAGTAACTAATGACTGAAATCCTGGTTTGTTTACTCGCCTCGTGGTAAAACCCTGCACATGGATCTTGAAGGTGATAGATTTGTATCAGAGCCATTGGTTATAGGGAACTAGGTTGCATACACACTAGTCTATAACCGCAGAGTTTGTTTAGTTACTCGTACTTATCCCTTACTGTATACTCATTGGCATACACATCACGTACCCTGCAGCATGGCATCATCTTCACAGGATCTAGGTAAGAGACCTGGATATTCTGAATCACTTAATCCTCCTCCTGTACCCGATAGAGGACCTGAGTGGCCCTGACACCCTTATCCTCTCGAGGAGATAGACTGGGATCAACTATTCGCACTGCCCGAATACGATGCACCACGAGATTGGAGTTACTATCCCACCTATGTTGACCGTATGCTTTTTAGGGAGCGTGTTCCTAAGCCTCCGCTTACTAGACCGAGGACTAGGTCCACTCCTGAGTGACCTACACCTACCCTCCCTTCGTTACCACATTCTAGTGAGCTGGTGATTGCGGCGTTATTTGCTGCTCTAGACACGGAGAAATGACGCACGAACGAGCTGAACAAAGTGGTCGGCACTTTATGACATGAACTACGTGAGACTAAGATGATGGTAGAAGAGTTGAAGGATCTACAGTTGGAGTGCTATAACCATCAAATGTCCTTAACTGATCGTGTAGCTCAGGCGATCCACCGTTCGGATGCTAGGGATAACACCATCCACGACCATGGGGTAAGACTTGGTGACCTGGAGGCTCAGTTCGCAGCGATGCATATTGTCGCAAAACCCAACGAGGAATCTGAAGAGGAACCCGAGGAAGAGCCAGAGGAAGCTCTAGAAGAAGAAGAACCTGAAGAGATGGAAGAGGACATTGATGGGTCTGATGTACTAGACTGATTTCCTTATTCATCTAACTTTGACTATGTAGCATTTTTTTTAAAACCTATGTGGAAGGGTTGTTTCCCACCCAACTGAAAAACTGAAAATTTTGACATCGATAGAATATTTTGTGAGTTAATTACAATCTATTTATCTTTTATTATTATTATTATTATGGTTATAAATGTTGTGGGTGATGAACTTTATTGTTTTTCTTACTATTTGCTATGCTTAAATGAGATAAATATGTTAGATGTTGCTCATTATTGCATTTATGAATGTAAAGTGAAAAATGGAAGGTGAAGGCAGAGGACGTGGCAGAGGACGCGGCGCAGGACGCGGACATGGCGCTGCTACAGTGAATATGATGCCCGCTGAATTGGCTGCCTTGATTAATGAACATGTACAGGCGGCAGTGGCTGTTGCACAAGCTGGACAACCAGCAAGTAAATGATACAAATGGCTTGACTAATACTCTAGTTGCTTGTTTAAGCTGCTCAACTAATGTTTTGGTTTGTTGTCACAGGACCCCCTCCCTATACCTACAAATCCTTCATGGATTGCAAGCCTCATACGTATAGTGGAACTAAAGGAGCAGTGGGATTGGTGCGGTGGTTTGAGAAGACCGAATCAGTCTTTGCAAAATGCAACTGCCCGCCAGTCGATCAAGTGAAGTACGCTACTGGAACCCTAGAAGGCGCAACACTCTCCTGGTGGAATGCCCAGGTGCAGATGCTAGGTCAGGCGATGGCCAATGACTTACCTTGGGAAGAATTAAGACGATGATGACTGAGGAGTATTGTTCCCGAGATGATGTGCAAAAGCTGGAAGTTGAAATCTAACAACTAAAGATGCAAGGTTCTGAGATTGAGTCCTATACTACCAGGTCTTATGAGTTGGCAACTTTGTGTCCGGAATGGTGAATGAGATGTATAAAGGATCGAGCTTTATTTACGTGGGTTGGTTCCTGAGATTCAGAGTATGGTGACAGCCTCCAACCCTGCCACCATAAAATAGGCTATTAGGTTAGCCCACAAGCTGATAGATCAGGCAGTGGAACAAGGGAAGTTACCCAAACAGGGCGCGGTGGCTAGCGTACCCGATAACAAACGCAAGTGGAAAATACTGGCAATAAGGGCTCATCCTCTAGCAATCAACAACACCAGCAGCAACAACAACAGCAAAGGAGATTCGACAACAACCGGAATTTTAATCTGTCATCTTCCTCAAACCAAGGACAAGGTGGATACATGAGGAAGCATCCAAAGTACAACCGGTGCAACTATCATCACATCTGCAGGTGTGACAACTTCAAGTGTCAGCGTTGTGGAAAGCTACGGCATGCAGCAAAAGATTGTCGTGGCGAATTGGTGATGAAGCCACAACAAACACAGGAAACACCAAAAGGCTGCTTTGAGTGTGGAAAAGAAGGGCATTACAAGAGGAACTGCCCTCAGTTGAAGAAGAATGGAAATGGTGCTGGGAATAATGGGAACAATAATAACAACCCTGGTAATATCGACAATAATGGTGGCAACAATGGTGGAGCCAAAGAGAGAGTGTTTGTCATGGGTTCAGGTGAGGCTCTAAACGATACTACTGTTGTTACTAGTAAATTTCCTATTAATGGTCGTTATGCTACTGTACTATTTGATACTAGAGCCGATAGAAGTTTTATCTCTATTAAGTTTAGTAGTCTCTTAAGTGATATGCCTTCTACGTTGGAATCTCGATATACCATAGAATTAGTTGACGGTAAGCAAATCTACGTTACACACATCCTTAAGAGTTGCAAGATAGAACTTGCTGGTCACACCTTTGATATCGACCTCATGCCTGTTACACTTGGGAGTTTCGATGTAGTCGTGGGCATGGATTGGCTGTACGAGAAGCAGCTGGAAGTCATTTTCCACAAGAAGATTATCCACATTCCTCTCCTGGATGGGGAAATTCTCTCGGTTAAAGACGAGAAAAATGGTGCTGTGATAGGCATCATATCCTTTATGAAAGCGCAGAAGTGGCTACGCAAGGGTCGCTTAGCCATATTAGCCCTTGTAATTGATTTGACTCCTAGAGCAGCCATATTAGCCCTTGTAAAGTTTAGGATGTGAAGCCATGAGTGGCTTCACATGGCATGTAGTCATGATTAGACTCCATGTATATTACTTGTGATGTAATTATGATTGTGTTGAGCATGTTGATTGTTTGAGATTCGTATGTGTTGTATGATAATATATGTTTTGTATGATAAACTATGTTAGGATGATGATTGTGATAGAACTTATGATTGTGATGTACGTGAATAACTTGTATGATAATCATGTGTATGAGTTTCTATACTTGATCAAACAAGATTTCAATTAGCATGTCACCAACGGGTCAAACGGGTCAACTTGGTCAAATGAGTCTTGTTTTCCAAAACCTTGGGTCAACGTGTTTATTGAGCACTTAGGGTTGTTAAGCTTTCTGTGTACACCTACTTAGTACTTGCGTGTTCTAGGTAACCTTTGAAGGGTTGTCTTTCCACTCATCGTTAGCTCTTTGTTATTGTTCGTTACGCACCAGGTGAGTTCATGCCCCACTTTTTATACATTCTTTTTCGGGGGGGATAGCATACTCGTTTACAAACACTTTATTATTATAAGTTATGGATAGGGTAACATAGTATGATATATCTTGAAAGTCCTCACACTTTCGGATCATTAATATTGGTAACTAGCGGGAAATTTTAGGTAGTACTACTGGGTCTGACAAGCCCTACCCCAGCGACTCGAGGTCAAACGAGTGCAATATTGTCTAGCACAAACATCTTCACTACCTGTATGTCGTGACGGGAGGTAAACAAACGAAACACAGTCAGCTTTGATCGCGAAATCACTATGGTTATTACTTATGAATATAGACTAGCTATTGATTTAAATACACTTCTTATGTTTACAACTGTTACTGATTATGTTTAACGCAAACTCTTGAAGTCACCAACCGTTGTGTTGACTCTTTTAGTATGCTATTCTCAGGTCGTTACTAGCAGCTGCCGTAGGAGCACGCACGAGTCATGCATGCCTTGAAACAAACATTCAACTGTTTTGTCTTATTAAATATTCTCATACTTTGGTTTGGGCGCGTGTTTGCGCAGTTTACATTTGGTACTATATGTTTGATATTCTTTCAAAATGCTTCCGCAAATGTTTTAAAGTTTCAAAGTCTGAATTATTTCAATTATTGCATATAGGGTCGTTCTGAGTAACTAATGACTGAGATCCTGGTTTGTTCACTCGCCTCGCGGTAAAACCCGCACGTGGATTTGGAGGTGTAACAATTTATTCCCACATACATTACAATGGGTTCTACAATCATATAAGACGTGGACTTATCATGGTGAGAAATATCCACATGCTTCAGAAATAGAAGACCTTTTTGCTCCAAGAAAATCTATTCCACCAACAAATAATGAGATGTTTGATGCAATTGATGATGTTTTGGTGGAGCAAAATGTTAATGAACAAAAACGTAGACGAAGGTGGAACTGGTTTTGACCCTGAGTTTGATGCATTATTTAAGGAGCTGAATACCGAGTTATACCATGGTTGTAGTTGGATGTCTTCGTTAAACTTTTTAGCAAAATTGATGCATATCAAGGTTATCAACAAATGGACGAATAGTTAATTTAACCAATTTTTAGAGTTTTTGAGAGTTGCATTCCTTAAAGAAAATCAAATTCCAGCCTCATACTATGAAGCTAAAGATGAGGTTAAGAAAGATTGGGTTAGGATATGAATCTATCCATGCTTGCATTAACGATTGTCCTCAGTTTTGGAAAGAAAATGAGTTGATGCAAAATTTTCCGTTTTGTAACGATAGTAGATGGGTTGACAAAAACACAAACGGGAAGAAAGTACCTCAAAAAGTGTTGCGCTACTTTCCTTTAACTTCCCGACTTCGACGAATGTATAGCTCAAGATTCACAGCAAAAGAAATGACATGGCATTACAATGGGCGCTCAACGGATGGTATGATGCGTCATCCAGTTGATGGGAAGGCATGACAAGACTTTGATGAAAATTTCCTGATTTTTCTAAAGAACCCCGAAATGTATGTTTGGGTTTGGCTGTGGATGGTTTTAATCCATTCGGTAACATGAGTCAATCTTACAGTATGTGGCCAGTGGTGTTGATAACATATAACACACCACCATGGTTATGTATGAAAGAGTCTTCTTTTATGTTGACCTTGCTTATTCCTGATCCTAAATCTCCTGGAAAGGACATTGATGTTTTCCTAAGGCCTTTAATTGATGAGTTGAAAATGTTATGGGCCGAAGGAGTTCAAATGAGAGATGCATCAACCAAAACTATATTCAGGATGCGTGCAACTCTATTATGGATTATAAATGATTATCCTGCTCGTAGCTATATGTCTGGATGGAGTGGTCAAGGTTATATGGCATGCCCTACTTTTAACGTAGACACATCCTTGTGCCCTATAACAAATAAAATAGCTCTTCACAAAAAAGCATAGTTTGAGAGATGATCTTTTGTTCAATGGCAAAAGAGAGACAAGAGATCCTCCTAGATGTTTGAGTAACGCACAAATCTTAAAAAACTAAAATCCTCCCTAGTCATGTTCCAGGGAAACATCCTACACATGGAGGTGTGAAAGAAAGCATGCTGCAACCCAGTTGAATTGGACCAAACAGAGTATCTTCTTTGAGCTGGAATATTAGTCTTTACTCATTTTAAAACATAATCTTGATGTCATGCATGTAGAGAAAAATATTTGTGAGAGCTTGTTAGGTACTTTGCTAATGAATGAAAAATCAAAAGACATGCACAAAGAAAGACAAGACTTGAAAAATATGGGTATTCGACCTGATTTATGGCTAGTAAAGAAAAACAACAAGGTCTACCAACCACATGCTTCTTATTCTTTCATACCCGATGATCGTGAACGTTTTTGTCAATTTGTTAAAGGAGTGAGACTAGCTGATGGTTTTGATTCAAACTTTAAAAATAAAGTGCTTTCCAATTATTCAAACATAATCATGTTAAAGTCTCATGATTATCACATCCTAATGCAGCGATTGCTACCGATCGGGATGAAAGTTGGTCTCCCAAAAAATATGTCAACAACATCATTGACCTTTGTACATTTTTCAAATAATATGTGCAAGATCAGTAAATGTGAGTGATATGTATAAAACAATATGGAAGTGGTAAAGATATTGTGCAATTTGGACTTGATATATCCTCCAACATTTTTTTAATATAATGGTTCATTTAGTTCTTCATTTACCTGAAGAAGCTATTCTTGGTGGTCCCTTTTATATGAGATGGATGTATCCTTTTGAAAGATACATGAAAAAGCTCAAAGCATATGTTAGAAACAAAGCTAGACCTGAAGGCTCAATAGCAGAAGGTTATGTTGCAGATGAGTCATTGACATTCTGCTCTATGTATCTTGAAGGTATGCAAACCAAATTCAATGACCCAATAGAAATGCAGATTCTGGCATCCCAATAAGACAATTCCACGTGTTTTCATCACAATGTCGACCAATTTCTAAAAAGAAAATCATTATGCTATGTGAAGATGACTACAAATCATTACACTAGTTTGTACTAAACAATTGCAATGAAATTAGTGACTACAAATCGGAATTTGAATCTAAATTTCCTAGACGTAGTATGAAAACAAAATTTTCTTCATGGTTAAAGTATAAAGCTAATACATCATCATCATCATCATCATCATCATCATCATCATCATCATCATCTTTGTCTCAAGGGGGTATCAAAGAATTAAAGGCATTGGCATATGGTCCTTTAAACGCATATTCTTACACTACTTGCATAGTTAATGGTGTTAGATTTGTGGTTCATAGTCATGAAGTTCAACACACTGCTCAAAACAGTGGTGTTGTTTCAATAGGAGAAGACGATACTCCATTTTATGGTCAGCTAGAGGAGATCTTAGAGTTGAACTACATAGATGGTTACTCGGTTGTACTATTTCATTGTAAATGGTTCCAAACATCTGGTAAGAGGTTAATCAAGCAAAATAATGTCACTGTTATCGACGTCAGTGACACATGGTATGATGATGATCAGTACATTTTAGCCACACAAGCTAAACAGGTGTTTTATCTTGATGATCATTCTAGAACCACCGACAATTGGAGGTTTGTTGAAGACGTTCACCATCGAAAACTTTGGGATCATCCAACCATGAGTGTTGTTAATGAGATAGATATATTGCACGACACCTAATCATCTGATTATAACTTGGTTGTCGACTTAGGCTGTGAAGTTGGTGATCAAGTGCACAATTCATTGATAATGAGACAAATGTCTTACAATACGTGCAATCAGATAGATTTGGTAAATTGGTAGTCGACTTAGGTTACTTGCCCATCAAGTCGACTTTAGATGTTGGTGAATCAAGTGCACAATTCATTGATGATGAAATTTTTATTGATGATAATGAAATAGATGAAGATAAAGACGAATACAATTCTGATGAGGAAGATGATATAAATGATGATAACGAAAACGACAAAGAAGATGTTCTAGTAGATACCCTTTAATGTAGTGATGATTCTGATTGAAAGTATGTTTATTATTTTTGTTTAGGTTTATTGTTTATGTTTATTATTATCTATTTATAACATATTTATTTTTGTATGTGTTTATTGTTAATGTTTATTATCTTTGCATAGGTATATTGTTAATGTTTATTGTCTATTTTTGTTGAAGCTTATCAATATATATTGCAATAGGATCCCAACAGGTTGCGAGTCTTGTAAGTTATTTGTTAAAGTTAAAAAATACATCTTTATGTTGAACATAATCTCGTTTTCCTAACTTTTCAATTGCATATATTAATGTAGAACACCCTGCAAGAAAAAGAAGATCAAAAGAAAAAAACATTAAATTATTTAAAAAATTGAGCAAAACAAAGGCCAACCACTACCAATTGAAGTTGAAAGCAAGGGGGGCGAATATAAGTTTGTTGGAGAGAACAACTTGGACTTTATAAGGTTAATCTCTAATAAAATTAGTAAGGTTGTTCCTTTCCATTATCCCAGTTGGCAAGCTGTTCCCGATGAATTTAAAAGCGCCATATATCCCACACTTTTTGTAAGTATACAATGTTATGTTTTATTGTATTTTAATTACATAATGTTACATGTTTTCTAATTACATGCTTTTCAGGAATGTTTTGATTTTGCTAGATGGAGAGAATCTGAACAGTGGAAAGGCATAAGGCTCGGAATCACCGCCAAGTGTCAAAGAGCCTATAAAGATCGAACGCAAGATCTAAAATCTCATTTTGATGATGTGGGTGGTTATGATGATGTGGAAACAGCGTTGACCTGTCCTCCTAAGGGAACTAACTCGCAAGCATGGGCTTGGGTGATTAATGAGTTGTTCTTAGATCCCGCTTATAGGAGCCTATCTGAGGCAAACAAACTAAACAAAGATAAACAACGCTATCCAAGCTATGGGAGCCAATCATATGCACAGAAGAGACATACGGAGGTAAAAGTATAATTGTTAGTATAAAAATAAGTATTAACTGTCGAAAGATGTATTTCTAAGAATTTTTATTATTCACAAGAGAGTCGTCCGATTGATCTCTTTCAGAAGATGCATTTCAAAGAAGGCACGGGATGGGTGAATGCAATTGCAAAATCGGACTAGGTAAGTTTGAACTAACTTTTGAGTGATTTTAGTATGTTTAAGTGTGTTTGGGTAAAATTGACCCATTGAACTAACTTTTGATTGATTCTTGTATGTTTAAGTGTGTTTGGATCAAAATGACCCATTTGAACTAACTTTTTGTGTGATTCTAGTATGTTTAAGTGTGTTTGGGTGAAAATGACCCATTTAAACTAACTTTTGATTGATTCTAGTATATTTAAGTGTGTTTGGGTCAAAATGACCCATTTGAACTAACTTTTATGTGATTCTAGTATGTTTAAGTGTGTTTGGGTCAAAATGACCCATTTGAACTAACTTTTGATTGATTCTAGTATGTTTAAGTGTGTTTGGGTCAAAATGACCCGTTTGAACTAACTTTTGATTTATTCTAGTATGTTTAAGTGTGTTTGGGTCAAAATGACCTATTTAAACTAATTTTTTTTAACTAACTTTTGATTGATTCTAGTATGTTTAAGTGTGTTTGGGTTAAAATGACCCATTTGAACTAATATTTTCAATATGTTTAATGCAGAAAAGAATTCAAGAGGAGTATGTGAGATCCTCTAGCGACATCGGTGGAGACTCATCTGCTGTTGATGAGATTCAATGCATTGAGCATGCCTTAGGTCAAATGCAAGGACATATACGAGGTGTTAATCGCGTGGTGAGACATCCCGCCCCTGATTTTTCTAGCTCGCAACCTCCTTCAACACAACATTTGCAAGATGAAGTTGCAGAACTTAGACAACAACAACAACAAAATCAAAAACTATACAACAACAACAAATCCAACAAAAACAACAACAAATACAAGAAATGCAAACTATTGCTTCAAGCGCAGATGGAAATGATGCGCTACTGGCAGCCGCAACGACCACCTGGTGGTCATTAGCGTTTGTATTTTTGTTAGATTTTGTTGAACTTTAAAGTAATTGTATGAATTATTTGTTTGTTAAACTTAAATTTGAAGTTGTATAAATTATTTGTTTGTTAAACTTGCGTTGGATTTTTATTGATTATATATTTGTTAAATTTGTAAAAAAAATTAGGTTCCAGCATAAAATGAAAAAAATTAAATTTGTTAGAAAAATATGAAAAAGACCTATAACGCCGACAAGTCGTCGCTATAGATTATTTTCCTTTTTAAAAAAAAAAATAAGAACACGATCTATAGCTACGACATGTCGTCGTCGTCGCTATAGGTCAAGTTTTTTTTTTTTTTAATCTTTTATTCGGTAAAATCAGAAACCACGACACTTATATGGACGATTTTTCGTTCCTGTAGACGAACTTGTGCCGACGATATCTATCTCGATGATAATTCCGCCTATTACGACTAATTTATGCGAACTAAGTCTATAGCGACGATAAGTCGTCGCTATAGAGCAAGATAAGCTATGGCGACGACATGTCGTCGCTATAAGGTGTCAAATTTTCGTTGCTATAGACCAACTTTTTTGTAGTGAGCCGAGTATAGCTTAAAATTTCAACTATGAAGGGAGATTCTAAGCCAAGCTAAACTAGCTCATATAGTTTAAAGCTCGAGTTCAAGTTGAGGCCCGGTCAACTTAACTCATTGTTGAACACCTTAGTGATGATGAGAAGGAAAATGACAAAACAAACAAAGACACTTGTCTTACGGTTCTTTCAACGAACATGAATAAAAGAATAGGGTAGTATGAATCAAGTACAAGAATCTGGTAATCTCAAAATACAACCAAAATGTCAAGTAGAATAATGAGAACGAAGACAAAGACAATTCACAAGTATAATGAACCAATACAAACTCAAGACATGACCACAACTTCTAAATGATTCTTTTTGTAGGTTTAAAAAATAAACCCTAACGATGAGAATTCGGACATGAGAAGAAGACAAGAGAAGAGACAAAGCGATTGAATAGAAAAAGTTGATCCATTAGCGGTTATGCCAAAATGTATACGCGACTATCTTTACCCTTTGAATACATTCAACCTTCAATATCGTTTACTTTTGCAACCTGTTTTTGGGATTAAGTATCAACTCATATCAATTGGTTTGACTATGAACAAATAATACTCGCAGCGGAATGAAAATCAAAATAATTGTAATCAAAACATTCAATCAACTATTGAAGACATCATCACAAATTTCAATAATTATAAGAACTGTTTACAAATGCAAGCTCCCTTTTGGACAGAACTCTCAATTCTCTGTGGTGGTGATGAACAATTTCACATTACATCACAATCTAGATCTATGAAATGTTACATACATAATTGCAAGGAAATTAAATGTAACAAACTTGCAATTTGGTTAGATTGAGCTAATACCAATAATGTTGACTCATGTTAAAGGACAAATCAACTGTAACTGATTTGTGCTTCACAAGAATCTACCCTTGATGAGTTCTAAAATATCTTTAATAAAGATTATTTACTAATTAGTAGAAATTGATCAAAGAAATCTTCCTTTTAGTAGAAAATTTAATTGTTCATATTCAGCTGAATCTTCACATCAACTGCTTAGATTAAATCATCGGAGGAATTGAATTGGATAATTCTATCACCTGATTATTATAACTTAATTAGTTGATAGTCTTGAAACAATTCTTCCAGGGATCATCATACAAGCATCCTTTTAATATAACCTACCCAATTATAAGTGGAAGTCGATTAGAAGATAAACTTCAAGGGATTTTTTTTTAAATAATCAGATGTGAGTTTTGTAATAACTGGTTTAACAAGGTCTAACAAGCACCGCTTATAACTAATGACGCCAAAACTCACTTATATCTTTTATTTAAAATTACATTCCGCCATGCTGATCGCATGGTTTTTCAACTACTTGAGCTTCAATGTCATTAGTTTCTCTTTGTAAATGATATTTAAAAGGGAACTACGTCTTCTTTTGATAGCTTCAAAATCTTAAACCATATATTAGTCTTTATAACAACTTCATATTTTCTCATGATTTATATTTTTCTTGAAGCTTTGTCACAAGGCCATTTAATAATTTTATGTTTGCTTCATAAAACACTTCGCATTTAAGAACTGGTTTATTGAGTAGTTAGATCATTAGCACCAAAAGCATATCTAGAAAATTTTTTCTCATCATAGTCACAAAATATAAGACCACAAAATTTCCAAGGAATCAAAGAAAAGCAAGAGTTCTAGTGCAAAAACATATTGAAGTGAGGAAAGCCTATAAAAGGGTGAGGGCACCCCTTTTTCCCCACCCTTATGTGAAAATTATTACTACTATTCAAGAGAGAGACAAGAAGCTATAGAGAGAAAGCAAGACAAAGTAGTGTTTAAGGTATGTATTTTGAGTCTTCGATTCATTTATATAACAGGGAATAATTAATGATGATTATAATGCACAAATGTGTAGCTTTTTGAATTAAGAAGCTCTCAGGAAGGGTTTTGTTGTGGGTTATCTCCAAAAGATGAGTTCTAATCCCTTTTTATACAAGTTTTTTCACATTTTGAGGTTGTTATTCATACTACTATGTTTATATATACTTAATATGATGATTCTGATTGAGATGGTCACAATATGGATGAATTAGCTAAGATTAAGTTGATGTGTTGTTTGTGCTGTAGTGTTTTCGGATGTAAACTGGTATATTATCACACAATAAAAGGTTCTCGTGCGAAATAGGTGACTTGGGCTACAAGGGTTTCGAATTATATGTTGGTCTTGCGTGATAAAGATGTTCTCGCGCGATATGATGTTCTCACGCTATATGATATTTCGCGTATGACGATGTTTTTACGTGTCGTGATGCTCTCGCGTACCTATATGTTATAGCTTAGTCTTAGAGCTCTCGCATGATTAGACTTTGTTAAGTAAATTCCCATTTAACCAAGTGTTATGCTAGGATTTATCTTTTATGTTTTGATCTATTTTCGTAAATTTAAAAGTTATATGAAAACTTTACTCGGTATCTTTACGTACTATTATAAGTAAAGTATTATGTAATGAAAGTGAAATGTAACGTAAATGTAAAATGAAACGTAATATATGAATGAATATCTTGCAAGTAAAATGTATGGAGGTTCACAACCCAATGAGGGGTGCTAGCTCAACTGTGTGCGGCTTAACTAGCCCATAAGGATGCATACAGGGTCTAATCCTTGTGATTGACCATGTATGAATAAAGCTTCACAACCAACATGCTGTTAGCTTAACTGTGGGTGTCTTTAATAGCCCAGAAGGATACCCACAGGAGGTCTAGTCTTTATGATCAAGCATGAATGGAATGGGTTGTCTGGCCTTGAGATTGTGACCAGTCTCGTGATTTATGTTGGGGGTCTACCATATGACACGTGTTTTTTTACGAAGATGTAGTTTCGTCCGCGCTACAATTACGCATAAAAGTACATAAAAAGTGAATATAAATATGACATCTACAATGCATGAAAAAAGGCTCATAAACAAATTCATCGTCTTGACAATCAAAAGTTTGAATATAAATGACTGCTAAGAAGAAAGAACAAGAATCAATGCCACCCATCTTTTTACAATCCATTATTGATAATCTATCACTACCTTTGTTTGTTAATACCATTATTATGACCATTGAACAAATTCAACTTTTGCTCAAACTCAGGGTAAAGAACATGAATTGTTAATACCATTATTGTGACCACTGAACAAATTCAACTATCTAATGTTGAGCAACATAAACTCAGGGTAAAGAACATGAAGAAAGTAGAAGATTTTCTCAAGTTTTGGGTAAGGCCCTGGACCCGAGAGCGCTTACAACTTGTCATTCATAGCATAAAACATTTATAAATGTATCATTTGCAGTTGAAATCATACTTTAGCATTAGATAAAACTTGTCATAAAATATTGTTCAATTTCATTAAAACATCAAAATGGTAATCCTATAAACATCGTTTCAAAACTTTGGATGCCAAACATGAACTATCCCGGTAGCTTTATTATTCATGCATGCACCTCCTAAGCATCAAAAGTTACCTGCTAATTATTATGCATACAAAGTCAGCGATGCTGCGTGAGTTTTAGTTTATAATAAAATATATTTTGGTTCTTTAAAACTTTTAAGTTTCCATACGTGAGCAACATTAATACAACATTTATTATGCTCATTTCATTCATTCTTTTAATCATTATCTTTCATTTATTAATGTTTTTTAATACTAGCTCTTTTTTATTTTAGCCAATTGCTTATGCACCTTTTTTCCATCTCCCTTTTATGTTTAAAATGCTTTAAGTGTCCACCCATTTTGTTGTTTTTTGGCTCACTCTTATATTTTCAAAGCAAGTAATTCTTCTTGATATTCAATTGCCAACCTTTAATAATTCTTTGTCTTTATTTCCTTGAAGTTTAGTACATTAAGAGCTTCTTGTTCTCTTTACTTTCACAAAGGATCAAATTTAACTAAGGATCCTTGAAATGTAACGTACTAAGTGAGATGGTTAGTTTGATTCTTACTTGATTTAAAGGAGGTCTTCTTAGGAGTCGTTTCAGCTCATCATCATGATCATTAATATACACTCCTCCCGTCTTATTAACTTGTAAGGAAGTTTGATTATGTGGAATATTTATGGTGAATGATACAATGAAAGAAGCAAGAGAAACAACACTAACAGATGTAGGTAAGAACTAGCGCTAGCTTAAGTTTCCACTAATGGCTTAATGTGCTACGAAGATGATTCTTCAGCGGATGAGTTTTCAATAATGGCTAAGAAAGAGCACTGAGACATCATCACATGTTCTTTTAGTTCAGGATGACCAAAAGGGTGTAGGTTGGGTGCATGCTCAAGGTGAATGAGAGTAGTTTATTATTTTTCCAGTTTCTCTAAGGCCTCTTTCTTAGCTATTTCTGCTCTTAACATTCTTTCTACACCTATTGTTTAATCTAATACTTATAGGCTACATTGTGTGAGTTTTGAGTACTTAATGCAACTTTTTATAACATAACACTAGTCACTAAACAAAACATAACATCTGGCTTCCTCAAATTGTGAAACTAGGCAAATTGTCCTTAGCTTCCAGTTCCTAAAAACATGCTTAAGAATGTTAACCAAAAATAATTAGTAAGTTTGTAGGTTTTAATCAAGTAAACAAATTGTTTAAGAAAAGTATTTGAGTTATGCTATGTTAATCATAAGTTCATAGATGGAAGCTTATAAGTCCAGAACCAAGTCTTTGTGATATAAATTGTGCGTGCCCAATGCGTTATCTCGGGCCATTGGTAAATACGTGGAAATACATATTCATTATAAAAGTCTCTTGTGTAGGTTCTAAGACCAAGCGTGAATAAATAGAGTTGTCTATTCTGATAGTACTATCCATATTAATCAATCAACTCATATCTATGAGTTAAGTGGTTGTGTGTATTTTTGGGGACTTAATGCGATAATAAAGTTTCATGAAATCTAAATCATGTTAGCAACTGCATAGTATATCATATAGCAAACATGTTTCAAAGCGTATTAAAATATGTTTCAGAGCATAATAAGCATGTCTCAAGGGTAATTACATGTGTTCAAAGCATACTATATATGCTCCACGGCGTATCAATTTTAAAGAATAATACGTGCATTTCAAAGCATAGTAATTAAGCATATACACCCCCTCCCAGAAATAGTTTAAATGAAAAGGCCGGGGCCGCCGTAAAAGCTCACTTGATAATGTGATCAACAGTAGTGAGTCTCCTCCAAAGGTATTGCCAATAGTTACTCCTACTCGGATTATAGGGATGCTAATGAGTTTGGTAGAATAGCCTTAATTCAGTGGTCAAGTTTAAAATTATGTCATCAAATATAGTACGCAAAGTGACGGTGATAATGTGTTTGTTTATTGAGACAACGATCAGACACCATTTTGGCTTGTAATTGAGTTTATAAGTCTTATCCAGATCATGTGCACGAGATCAAGTTTCTAAATGTTTTGATGGTATAGATGTTGCGTTTATAATAGTGATAATAATGTCGTTATGTATTCAATGTACTAATAATATCAAAATTTAACTGGTTTTTGTTAATCTAGAAAACTGATATTACAAAAATAGTTAAAAATAGTAATTTATACTCTTTTTTTGTCAAAAATGATTACATATAAGTAGTGTAGATTGTATACATAATTATTTAAGACTAGTCAAAATGACTGCACGTTGAGTGACAATTTCTGTTAGGAAAATTTGTGTGGTATTCCCAAATTGCAAGTTCATTCTTCATCAAACATGGCATGTTATTCCTTTTGTTATTATTCTTGTCTTAGTGTTAATTGAATATCTGCAATGAAGTTGTTCGGTCTAGCGGTATGAAACTGCAGGTATAATAATTAAAAATGGCTTTGGAATTGTAACAAAAACATTTCAGCTATAATTTTAATTAGTACGTGTGTAATAAAAAACACTTACATATATAAGAATCTGTATTTTAAATATATAAATTGTTGGATTAATCTTGATCGGATCAAGTCGGGTCAAGTTACGGTGAATGGGTCACGGGTTATTAGAAAGTTTATTGTGGGTCATAGTTAGTTAGCAATATTAGTGGGTCTAGATAATGGAGTAATGGGTTAGTGGGTAAGTTAATTTTCTTTTCTTTAGGTGATGTTTTAAGTCTATTTATATGTATGTATTGCAAGTAATGAATGCAAGAGTTTGAGTATGATCTTGGGCCTGAAACCAACATTTTGGTATCAGAGCGCAAGGTTAGAAAAAGAGGGCCGGTTTGAGAGTCGGAAGAAAGAACTTGAAGAAGCAAGGCGATAGCCTTGGCTGCTGTCTCTAGAAGCAAGTGGCAAGGGGAGAAAATAAAAACTCAGCAGCCTTGTCGCTGTTGCTGGGATGTATGATGAAGCATGGGCTGACCAGAAGCCAACAGCAGAAGAAAGAGAGCAGAAGCAAGCGTCGATTGGAACGGTGGAGTGCTTCCGTTGATCAAAGAATTGAAGATAAGAAAGCAGTTCATTGAAAGAAAGGAGGGAGCACCGAAATTGCGGAAATAGAGAGGTAATTGTCAAAGGAGACAAGTAAGGCGGTGGAATTAAATACAAGGAAGCAAGCAACCAGGGAGCAGAAGATGTTCGATTATTTATGTTGAAATTAATTCTAATTCAGGTCAAAAAATAGAAAGAGCAAAAGCAAAAGCAAGAGCAAGTAGTAAATTGCAAGAGCAAGATGAATCGATTCAATCAAGCAAGAAGATAGCAAGCAAGGATAGAGAAAGAGATAAGAACTATAAGTTCTTAAAGCAAGTAGCAAGAATCGAACCTATGTGGTTCAATCAACGAGCAAGTAGTAAGAACCAAGATCAAGATTAAGGGGGTGAATGTTGGATTAATCTTGATCGGTTCAAGTCGGGTCAAGTTACGGTGAATGGGTTACGGGTTATTAGAAAGTTTATTGTGGGTCATAGTTAGTTAGCAATATTAGTGGGTCTAGATAATGGAGTAATGAGTTAGTGGGTAAGTTAATTTTCTTTTCTTTAGGTGCAAGATGTTTTAAGTCTATTTATATGTATGTATTGCAAGTAATGAATGCAAGAGTTTGAGTATGATTTTGGGCCTGAAACCAACATAAATATCGTAGGGGTTATGTTTTAGGTAGAAGTGTTGTTGTTTGATATGCATCATTTGATAGCTCAAATAGACACATATAAATAAGTTTCCACTCTAGCTGAGAACATCTTCTGAGTAATAAGACTGCTATCTGTTATATTTACCAAATCCTCAAGCTTTATTATTTTTCACTAAAAGCTTAAAACCTCCATAGTTGATTCTAGATAATATATTATGTTGAGATTAGGTTATACTTGTACTTTGTTCTTGATGAACAATAATGATGCACATTTCCCACCGCCATAATATATTTCCATATAAAAGTATTCAATGTAAAATTTGATAATTAACTGCACAGATCGATCACATAATACGTCATGTCTCTTTTGATGTACAATAACATATAGCATTGACTTAGAATTTAACTGAATATAACATTATATATTTCTAATGACGAAAGAGTGGAGATAATTTTATCGGTTGTTATAAGGGACGATACTTTTTAGAGAAAGATGATTTGACTAAGAAGTAAAAAGAGATACTCATAAAAAGATATTGGTGTTTAAGATTTACCACTATAGTTTTTAAATGTGCAGTAGTAACATAGAAACAAGGATCAATAGTTAGGGTAGAGTAGATGGATGAAAATGTAAGCATGTTGATCATGAGGTAAAATTGAAAGTGCATCTTGAGTTTGATGATAAATGGAAGAAGACAAATTAGAAAAAGTTTAATATTGAAAGCCTTGGCACATTGATTAGGTTTACTTGCTAGAATTCCTTGTTCTTCTTGTAGAAAGATAGTGCATTGTACTACATTAATCTTGCGTACATGTTAGAAAATTACAAGAAGGAGTTTTTGCTAGTATATACTTTTACATCTTGACATGCTTTGAGTTAGATTAGGTAGCTCCATCCTCGAAAGTTTTCTGCCTGGTGATACTTTGAACTCTTCATCCATCAAGAACACGTATTTAAGCAATGACTACGCTACAAAGGTTGTTATTCTAAACTCGGTTGTTATTCTAAACTCCCTATGTTTTTTATTTCACTAGCTTTCATTTTGATCCATAATGTCAATTTGGTAAAAACATTTTTACAAAGTTTATGCTTACATGTGTCTATTGCTAAAAATTTTCTTAAAAGCATAAATTCACACAAACAACCTTAAGAGCCAAGACAAACTATGAAGAAAGTTTGTAGTATATAGTATGATATAGTAAATATGTGTAGTATGTATTCTACATATATGTAGTATATCAAATTATACATATTTAGTATCATAATAGTACATATATGTATTATTGAAAAACTTATGACGCGTTAAGTTTTTTTAAAAATAACATGATATTCAAATTAAAGATAAAAAAGCTAGTGATTTTATGATGCAATTTTTTTAAAAAAATATAATAACGCATGAAAAGATTATATATGTTTAAAGATGTAATAGGAATTTTTTTTAGTTCTCTTGTAAAGATTTAATAAACCCAACCATAGCATTGGGAATGAATGTTAACCATTTGTTATTGTATTAACCCACATTAATCCATCAGGATCAATCAATATCATAAATTTTCTTTGGAATAACATAATTATTTATATATAATATTATGTTCTTTTATGTATATGTGTAAATTTAAAAGTATAATAAAATTAAGACAGGACTTACACCTACAACTATATTATATATATATATATATATATATATATATATATATATATATATATATATATATATATATATATATATATATATATATATATATATATATATATATATATTTGCCAATGTTAGTGTAACATACACGTTTTAACTATTATACAATTGTGATTTATACAAATACATAAAAAAACATATGTTGTATATGTCTAATAGTATTATTCAAAATAAAAATAATAATTTTGATTAGTTATCGCAAATGAATAGAGGTTCAACATTTGTTGCCTTCCCAACCATAGGTTATGGTTTCTTTAAAAACCCACTATTATTATGAAAACCTATTAACTCTTATCTAATGGATACTCACATTTTAGATGCAACCAGATCAGGCCACATGTCCTGCTTAATTGTTAGTTCAAAAAGCATTTTGTGTAAAGTAATATTATAAGATTATAAGGCTGATAAAACTAAAGAAGCCAAAACAACCAAGGGTCTTCCTGCATGCATGCACTAAACGTACAAGGTAGAAGTTGCTTCGAAAGTTTTACAATCTCCATAGAAAAATAATCTAAGTGAAAAATCTTCTGAAGCCAAAGATGAAATCTTTCGAAGCTTCAGAGACAAAGTCTTCCGAAGCCAATTTGCTGTGAAGTCTGATTTTTTCCAAAGACAGAGAAGACATGCTTTCTCTGATCTACTTTACATAAAACTGACACACTTTCCGCTACAACTCTAAAGACTCACCAACTTATACAAGTTGTGAAAAGTCCATGCTTTTGTAAACTATAGATTAAGATCTTTGTCTGTAGCTTCCTACTATAATACCTGTAAACCTTTTTATATTAGAAAAGGATGTGAGCTATGGTATGTCATAGTCACTAGTCAAAAGACAATCTGCCTTTTGACTCTATATTGATCTTGTTGTCTAGATTAGTGCTTCCAACTGTCTTTCTAAGTATTGACGGTTGTAGGATGTAGTATAAAGTGTCTTAGGTTCTTGTAATTCTTTTATGTTTTGTAACACTTGTAATAGAACTTGAGAGCAATATACAACATCCTTGAAAACCATACTTCTCTGTTTGTGTTCTTAGTTCTGTCTCATTACTTACTTGTGTTCTTAGTATCATCTCACTCAAACCTGGTTCCCTATTTGATATGTTAAGTGTTTTAAATCTCTCCTCTCTGTGAGACTAATTGTATTGATCACCCTTCACACGGTCTTGCAATTAGTATCAGAGCATTTTAGGCTCTTGATTGTAAGATCTTACCATCTTTAATCCTTTCAATCTCACAAAATACTTAACATCTCAAATGGGAGCTATCACCAAGGCTGACATGGAAACTGATCACTTCTGAAGACTTTGACACTTGGTGCCAAAGAATAGAAGGCTTCATCAAGTCTTAGGACTCCAGGATGTAGGGATCAGTAGTCTTTGGACCTCATGTACCATCCACCCCTTCAGCTGCTGCAGCTGGTGGTATGATACAAAAGGAAGTGGCTGATTATTCTGATGAAGACCGGAAGAAGATAGATATTGATCAGAAGGCCATGACCGCCCTCCAAACTACTCTTCCAAACTCTATCTATAGAGGCTTCAAGAAGTGCAAGACTACCAAGCAACTATGGGATGCACTGAAGCTGATGTATGAGGGGTCCAATGAAGCTAAAGAGAACAAGAAGGACCTCTTGAAGCAGCAGTTTGAGAATTTTACCTTCAAGACAAGTGAAACCATGACTCAACAGTACTTCAGGTATGTTGAGATTGTGGATACTCTAGTGGATATTGGAGTAACTCTTGAGAACAGGGATATTGTGAGGAAGTTCATATCCTCTCTTCCTAGACAATGGACACACTACTGTGTGGTCATTAAGAGGACTGAAAACTTCAAGACCCTCACTCTCACTGAGTTATATGGTATACTCAGTGGCTACCAGATGGAGATGAACATGCAAAATTCATCTGGTAACTCCAGCATCTAATAGAGTTTAGCCCTTCATGTGGTTGAAAGGGATTGCAGAGAACCATAACACCATCTCATCTGTTACCATGAAAACTCACAAAAGGGTCATTTCATTACCTTCCCCAAGAAACCAAGGGAGAGCTACATCTCTGGAAGCCCATTGCAAGAGATAAGCTCTTCATAAGCCTTTATGTCTTCTAATGAAAGCACAAACAACTTTCTCTTCACTTTTAAAGACCTGGACTGTATCCATCCAGATGATCTGGAGTATATGTAAGGATCAGTACAATACAATTAGATCGCTCTTGTGATAAGAATGCGGAATGTAATCATCACGAAAGATAAGATTGAATATAGAAATGAAGAACACACGAGTAAATAAACTTCACAATCTATTGATCTCTGATTTGATTACAAGTACAGTAAGTATAAATCAAGAAAGTGAAAAATTTCTATATCAAAGTTCTATCTAATTACAAAGCTAAACTTCTATTTATATACAAAAAGAAGTTCTCGCGCGACTAGTAGTTCTCGCGCGGGAAGCAGTTTTCGCTCAGTAACTCTTGGTTCTCGCATGGGCTTGATCTTGATCTTCATCTTGATTTTGATTTCCCAAGCCTCTAGGTTCAACCCCTACAATCTCCCCTTAGGCTCGATAAATCAATGATGTTAGAAGTCCATGTCTGCAACCTGATAGCTGCCCCCATACGCGTACATCTTGTTATTCAGGGCCTTCGTAATCATCCAACTGAACTGTGCTGCTATGAAGTGTACAGATTCATCAGCTGCAATTGGACATGCCTGCAAAATTTTAAAATCTTCTTTACCAAACTGTAGCAAATCCACAGGGTCGATGATATGGTACTCTTTGTCTTCACATTCAATCAACGCGTGACCCGTCTCTTTTTCACAACTCCACCCCTTAAGCTTAGACAAGCTATTAACTTGCACCGGAGCATGAATAGGAATCTTCTTAGCATACCTCGAATGCTTGTAAACCCTTATCTTCATAGGATTGTTTGTGTTTGGGTCAATCCGAGTCTCATCTTCAATGACTTTAGATTTAGCAGCTTTGAAGTCATTGAAGTTGGTTTTGCTCTGCCTCCAAATCATGTTTCGTATCCAATTCGCCTTGCTGTAATTGCTCGGGTTAATGAATGGAACATGACCCATAGCATATAAATCCGATGCTCTAAGTATATGAAAATTGTATTCATCTTGAAAATACTCTATCGCTCCACCCATCCTCTTCACTATATAATTTTTCTTCTCTTGATCGTATGCCCAACTGATGATGGGTTCTGAGTTTCCGTACCTTGTGAAAGATTTGGAATGCCTCAACGTATGAATATAAGTTGGTGGAGGAGGAGCACTAACTGTTAAGTTACCGACCTGACGCACAACACCTTGACCCGTAATATTTGCTGTCTCGTCAGTCGTTTGTGTATTGCTTGACTCCCCTACGATCTCACCTTCTTCAATCCTGTATCTGAAAGCAAGTCTTTGAGACTGCTTCCAAATATATTTGTGTATTCCACTCCTTCTTCCAAATCATCAAATACACCAAAATCTTCTTCCATCTCCTCAGCAATCAGACTTTGCTGGAATGTATAAAACTCCTTCTCATACGCAGCCTCCGTTTCAGGGTCTAATGGTGTGTAATCAACTGTATCCTCGAGACTTGGTCTGGAGACATTGTTAGTGCCCGATGATCCAGCATTACCAGTAGCTGCAGAACCCATATCACCACCCTGATCATCATCATCACCATCATCCTTCTTATCATCATCATCTCCCTCATCACCATCATCACCATCATCATCATCATCATCTTCTTCTTCATTCTTATCATCAGAAGAATCATAATCAATCAAATCCAACCCTTCATCCTTATCTTTAACTAGATTTGGAATAGGCATCATATGCTCCGACTCTACAAACACCTCTCCAGTATAAACTACAGGTTGGTGCTCAGTAGTCATATAAACATCTGTGGAGGGTGACTCTTGACCAATATCAGAAGTCTCTGTTGTTCTTTCCTGAACAATAGGATCAACAGGAAGCTCTATAGATACTATGGGATCTTTAGTAGGTTCAGGACCAGCAGGTTGCTGTCCACTACTCTCTCCTACTTCAGTGGTTCTTTATTGAGAAAACTGTAATGACCCACTTGAAGTGAACTCCCGCAGATTTTGCTCGAAGATCTGAACATAGCTGAATATAAACATTTGCTAATGTTCAAGACCCCTTAATCCTTTCATCCTTTTCTGTTAACTGCCTCTGTAACTCATCAATTTCCTGAGTCCTCTCAAACAATTCCCTCTCCAAAGTACGTAAACGATCCTCAAGTGTAATACGTGTAGGTGAACTAGTTGAAGTACTAGCACCCTGTCTCAGCTCAGGAGGTGTGTTTATGAAGTCTTCCATACCAATCGTCTCATCATCCACTTGTTCTCTCAGAGGAGCCCTCATAATATCAGCAGTAGAAGTGGGCAACTCAGATGGTGTTTTAGTTGGTGTTGCCTTACTGTGACAGGAGTCTCAGTAACTATAACCTCCTCTTCAATCTGCTCAATAGTCACAAGGGTCCGACGTTTCCTCAATACACCACGTCCTTTACCCCTTCCATGAGGACTTTCACTTGCTATCTTAGCCATTCTCTTTCTCCTCCCCCTAGACACTAGAGTTTCTTCGGGAACAAAATTAGAATCACGTTCCTCAGCAGTGCGTTTTACAGGAGTTTCTCGCACTCTGGAACGTTCTTGTAAAACATATGGAACATTCCCGATCTGATCACTGTCAGTCTCACTCTCACTGTTAGTGAACCATGAATCTATCTCATCATCAACATCAGATCTGGTAGTAGTACCCATAAATGGACTAGCTGTATCAGCTTCAGCAGCTCGAGCAGAAGATGTAGATGTACCAGTTGTAACATCTCTGTGAACATGTGGAGTATCAGTCTCTTGTGGTCTAGCCTCAGCTTGGAAATCATCAACAAACATTCCCAACTTGGCAAAATGGGAACCATCCCAAGCATTCCCTCGTGCACCCATAAGACAGGTGAGTATGTCTTTCTTGATCGTCACTACCACATACGTGGATGAATCAGACACTGCTAGCTCAGGATGAGCAGCATTCACTATCATCTGAAGAAATTTGGGGTACATAATGAACTTCTTCCCCACCGTAGCAATGACATTCTTCTGCATCTCAGAAAAGATCGCCTTGGATATGTTGTATGGAAGATCATCAACGAGTGATACAAGCAGGGATCAAAAAACTATGCTAAGACTATCCATGCCCGCTTTGAGATTGCTAAGGAAATGGATCACCACGTGAAATAAGTACTTCCAGAAGGGTGGAAGATGATTCTTCTCCAAAGATGGGTATCGGTGACTGTAACCCATACGGACCAAACAATCCTTAACTGCATCGTCATCTATCTTCACCGATGCATGAGGCTGATCTTTAAGTAGCAACACGCTGTTGACTATCTCAGCAGTAATCACAACCCTCTTGCCCTTAACAGTGGCAGTAATACAGGGTTCTCCATCCTCATCGATCTCATTAGCAGTTGTGTGCCAAAACTAATCTACGACATCAGTATAAATAGTAGGACTAGCAGATATAGCATGATGAATCTGGGATGTCTTAAGTCCCTCAATAAGTGATCTGAATATAGCTTTGTCTTCAGGGACATCATCGAGATAAGCTATAGCGTTATGGTTTTTGTTGAAAACCATAGGCCTTGCCATCTGAAACATTAAACACAATGATCAGTACACAAAAAAGCCAATAAAAAATCAGAAAATTTTCAGACTAAAAAAAAATTCCAACACTTAGAAAAAATTTTGAAATTTTGAACTTTTTGCGTGAAAACTCCAAGTTCTCGCGCGAAAACTACAAGTCAAGTCTCATGCGACAAGTCAAGTTATCGCTTGAATTTGAATTTGACCAAGGGTTAACTTCTCGCACGACAAGTCAAGTTTTCGCGTTCGTTCGTATCCAGAGTACTTTTCGCACTCGAAAAGTCTGTTGCACTTCAAATTTTAAATCTGTCAATTTCAAGGTGTTTTAGCCATTAAATCAAGTTTCATAGATGTCGATTAAGTCATTAATAAGATTTATTGTGATTAATTTGTTCAATTTTAAAGTGTTTTAAGTCTTTTAAGTTTTGGACAGATTTCACATTCAAATCGAAGTCATTAACGTCTATATACCTTAGCAAGTGAATAAGAATTAATGGGCGATCACAATGAACAAAGTTTTCTATTTGGACAGAGTTTCAACACTTAGAATTTGAGAGTGAAATTTCAGAGTAAGTTTGTGCGAATACTTGACTTTTTGCACACTGTGCTTTATATAAGACTCTGACTTCTCGCGCGAGAAGTCAGGGTTCCCGCATGATGAACTTTTCGCATGATGTGAACCTTTCGCGCAAAAAGTTCATTTTTCTTTGAAAAATTATTTTTTTTAACTTTTTAACTTTTTATTGAATTTTAATGATCTTATTAAGCCTTTTGATATGTTATGAAAAAGATTATGTTTAACTAAGTGTTTACGATTATTCTAACACCCTTAATTTTGTAAAAGATATAGAAATGAAACAAGTAGAAAAACATATGTAAACAAACATTATTGACTAATTATTTGCTCAACTATTTTTGATAATTTTCAAGTACAAGATCATATTTCTTAGAAATTGATCATTACCATTATCCAGTTTTATTATAAATAGAACTGGTTATGTTACTTGTCAATGTATTATGTCCAAATTAAACTTAGACTTCAAGTTTACTTAGACACATAAACTGTGATATTTATCATGTTTTGATTAAATTATATGTCTTCAGTGTGTCCCACAATCAAAAATCATGTAGGACCTTATCCAACTTCAAGACACTTTCAAGATTTCAAGTCACCCCAACTTGACTTAAACCTTTCACTTCTGATCAGCCTTTTCAGAAAGAATTTTCTAATATAATATCTATTATGAGCATAACTAGCCTGAGAAACATTTCTGAACATAGAATTATTAACAAGTTTTAAGACTTATTAACAACTAGACTTATGTTCTTGCCCTCGCAAGACGTTTAGGACTTACACACCAAGTCGGACTTACATGCTCCATCTTTTGATTTTGCCTCCTGTGTCAGAACATATTCTAAAAAAGAAAAGATATTTATCATATAGTATGTATGTCTATGACATATCTTTTATTAATGTGCTCATTGACATCTTTTATTCCTATATGGCCTTTTGGCTTCTTTTTGCTCATTTTGTTTGTTTTTCTCTTTTGTATTTTGTTTTTACTTTTATATATATTTTTTTATTTTGATTTTTACATATATATACAATATCTGAAAGAAACTGAATCAGAAAGTAACTGACTTGAGTATGACCAGACTATAACTCTCAGTCTATTTTAGCTTGGAATCAGAGTTACCACAAAACCTTGATGAGTTACCTACTTCAGTCATAGATAGTTACTTTCAGTGCATCAGAGAACATAGTGCTTTTCTTTCTTGAATGTCTAGCCTATCAACATATCAAACATAATCTAAGTCAGTTTCTTGTAAGCCTTAGGATGCAACGAATCAAAATCAAAAAATATACTATCATTTTCTGTAAACTCTTGAAAATTTAATTGTCTCAATTTGTTGTAAATCAAAATCTTTTTGTTCTTTTCTTCAAACTATTTACTCACCCTAAGAACAAAATATTTTTTTTTATATTTTCAAATTTTCTCCCCCTAAAATAGTGATTATCTAGACTGAAAATAACAATTTTACCAAAACAAAGAAAAATATTTTTGAAAAGGGTGTAAGAATAAGTGTCAACCAAGTTAATCATTCCTAAAGATTGAACTAAAAAGTCAAAACGAGAATGATCAAATGCCTTAGTAAACAAATCAACAATGTTGTCATCTATGGAAATTGATTCCAAATGGATAAGTTTGCATTCAAAACAGTCACGAATGAAATGCATGCGGATGTCAATGTGTTTTGTCTTTGAAAGCTGAACTGGATTCTTCATAATGTTTAAAACTGCAGTATTATCACAAAAGATTTTAGTATCATAAATTTTAGGCCATAATCAAGGAGTTGTTAAATCCAAATGATTTATGAACAACAACTTGATACAACCACATATTCAGCCTCTGCAGTGGATGTGGATACTGTCTGCTATTTCTTGCATTGCTATGAATTCAACCTATTGCCAAGAAATTGACAACCGCCAGTAGTAGATTTCCTGTCCAAGTTACATCCTCCATAATCACTATCAGTATAAGCAAATAAATTGAAATCAGAATTTTTAGGATACCAAAGGCTAAGTGTTGGTTGACCCTTGAGATACTTAAAAATTCTCTTGACAGCTTTCATGTGAGATTCCTTTAGATTACTTTGATAACGTGCACTCTGACAAACAAGAAACATGTTGTCCGGTCTGCTTGCAGTGAGATACATCAGAGAGCCGATCATTGATTGATACATATGCTAATCAACATCTTCTCCCGTGAGACCTGGATTCAAAGTAGGACGACAAGACATAGGAGTAGGAGCTGTCTTCGAGTCTTGGAATTTGTATTTGTCTAGGATACTGTGAATATACTTTTCTTGATGTATCAGTATTCCCTTATCATCTTATTTAACTTGAATGCCCAAAAAGAATGTCATTTCTTCAAGAGAACTCATCTCAAATTTTTTCTTCATGACTGCTTCAAATTCCTTACACAAATCATCATTGGTAGATCTGAAGATAATATTATCGACATAAACATGAACAAGAATAAGATCATCACTAGTCTTCCATATGAATAAAGTTTGATCAATGGCACCTCTTATATAACCATTTACAAGCAAATGTTCATTGAGAGTGGCATACCAAGCTTGAGGTGCTTGGTGTAAGCCATAAAGTGCTTTGTCTAACTTGTAAACATAGTCAGGATGATCTGGATCTTCAAAACCTGGTGGTTGACAGACATAGGTTTCTTCTTTCATTTCGCTGTACAAGAATGCAGTTTTCACATCCATTTGATAAACTTTGAAGTTTTTGTATTAAGCATATGCCAGAAATATTCTTATAGCTTCTAGTCTTGTAACAGGAGCTTATACTTCTTCATAATCAAGCCCTTCAATTTGATAGAATCCTTAAACAACAAGTCTGGCCTTGTTGTGGACAATCACATCTTTTTCATCAGTCTTGTTCTTAAAAATCCATTTTGTACCGATTGGCAATCTACCCTTTGGTAATTCACATAGATGCCAGACATTCAGCTTCTTGAATTGCATCAGTTCATCATGCATGGCCTCTACCCAACTGTTTTCTTTAATGCCATTTCAACATTATTCGGCATAACTTATGATAGAAAACATGAATACACACATCTATTTATCATTCCTAATTGACTTTGAGTTCAGACACCTTGTGATAATGGACCAATGATTGCATATGTTGGATGGTCTCTATGAATTCTCGACTGTAGAACAACATCTTCAGAGATAACTTCATCTAAGTTAGACATGTGTCCAACTGGTTCGTCAGCAGTGCTCCCTCCTCAGGTTAATAGATAATATCTTCATCTTGACTCATTATTGATAGAAAGATCTTCAAATGGTACTTGAATTGTATCAATTGGATCAACTTGAGTAGAAGAGGAACTCTAATCTAAAACTTGTGAAGCTTGTTCAACAACTGGATCATCATGAGGTAAATCCATTTCAGAAACATAAATTGGAATAGCTGCAACACTTGAATTGAGGATGTCAAAGGTGGATCAGCTGTAGAAACAACAGATTTTCAATTAAATGTTTCAAATAAAGAAGTATAATCATAAACCCATGAAGGTGCAGAACCTGCATTTGTTTTCTTAGATTCATGCTAATCAATATCAAATGACTCAATTATTTGTCTAGTTCTTTTATTATAAACCCGATATGCTACTTTGTTGGCTGCATAACCAATAAAATAACAATCCGTAGCTTTTTCATCAAATTTTGATTTATTATCAGATGTGTTTAACAAAGTACAACAGCATCCAGAAGTTTGAAATATTTGACTTTGGGTTTACGTTTGAAAAAGATTTCATAAGGAGTCATATTTTGTTGTTTATTGATTAAAACACGATTCTGTACATAACATGCGGTGTTAACAGCTTCAGCCCAAAAGAATGAAGGTAATTTGGCTGCTGATAACATAGTTCTAGCTGCTTCAATTAAGGTTTTGTTTCGTTTTTCAGCAACTCCATTTTGTTGTGGAGTTCCTGCAGAACTGTATTGTCTTGCTATCCCCTTTGAATCGTAGAACTCGTTCAAGATACGATTAACAGGATTCGGTTCCATTATCACTGCGTATGAATTTGATTGTTTTGTCCGTCTGATTTTCCGTAAGTGTCATGAAGTTCATCAGCAAATGAGGTGTCTCATCTTTGGTTGCTAAAAAGAAAACCCATGTAAATCTAGAAAAATCATCAGTAATAACCAAACAATATGCACGACGTCCCAAACTCGAAACACTAACAGAACCAAATAAATCCATGTGTAATAATTTTAGAATAGAGCTAATTTAGTATGAGCAATTGGTTTATGAGGAAGTTTATGTTGTTTGCCTTTAGAACATGATAGACAATGCTTTATTAGTTGAAATTCTTTCAAAGGTAGGCCAACAACATGATTTCCTCTAACCAGCTTGTTCATAGTTTTAACATTTACCTGACCAAGACGACGATGCCATAACAATGTATCGCTTTCCGAGGCTTGTAACACCCCGAAATTCTGTTTAAAAGAAAACGAAAGGAAAAGTATCGAGAAGGAAAAGATAAAGGATACAAGTTGAAGGGGGTAAAGTGTACAAAGTACAAAATTTTAATATTATATTAATAAAATGGGTATGGCCACCCCTTAAAGGGAGATCTGCTTTTTGGCCCTCGGCCAAAGCAGAAAGAAAGGGGAGAAATCGGGTTTTGGAGAAGAAAAAGGGAAGAGGAAGCCGCAAAGGTTAGTTTCTTGGGTTTATGTTCGGTTTTAGCTTAGTTTGCAGCTTGTAACCGAAGTTTTTGGTGTTTTAGAAGGTTGTTCTCAGGATTTTAAGGCTGAAATCGTAAGTGGAGGTGTTTGGTTTGAAGAGCTGCTTCAAGGTGAGTTTCTAGATCCCCTTTTTACTGGTTTTCTAAGTGTTTGGGGTTGTTATGCCTACCGGGTAGAAGGTTTCCAAACCAAACCATGAGTATCAGCATGATGTTCGATTGTGTTCTATTGATGTATGTTTTTAGATGTTTTCCTAAGATGTGTATGATGTGTAGTTTGTTCTAAGTGTGTAGTATGATAGATCTATGCCAAGGATGTGTTAGGATGATGATTGGGAGCTGGAAATAGCATAAGTACATTGCAGGTTAATCTGTTCATCCGCATTTGCTGAACATTCAGCAGCTAAGTCTTTTGTTCATCCACATTTCTTTTGTTCATCCGCATTTGCTACAGTGTCATCGTCATTTGCTATAGTGTCATCCGCATTTGCTACAGTGTTCGCATTTGTTCTATCAACATTTCTTTGGACACTTGGATATTTTTGAAGACTTTCATCCGCATTGTTCATCCGCATTTGCTATAGTTCCATCCGCATTTGCTACAGTGTCATCAGCATTTCTTTGGATACTTAGAATATTTTCTGAAGGGTATTTCTGAAGACTTTCATCCACTTTTGTTCTTGCTCATCCGCATTTCTTTGGGGACTTAGGTTTCTTTTTCTGGAGTTTTGGGAAGCCATGATGATGTTGTTCCATGTTATGTTTATGTTGTGACTTTACGTGGTATGATGTATGATTATGTACGTAAAGTATTATGTAACGAAGTGAAAGATTTGAAAAGTGGAACGTAAAGAACGAATGAAAGTCTTGCAAGCAATGAATGGAGGTTCACAACCACGGGTTGTTAGCTCAACTGTGTGCGGTTTATCTAACCCATGAGGATGCACGCAGGGGTCTTGAGATAGACCAATATGTATGAAACGGGATCCTTGTTGCGTACTCCGATACTGTGTCAGTCTTCGGACATGAGTCGGGGGTTTGTTTACAGGCCCTGGCACAGTATCAGTCTTCGGACATGAGTCGGGGCTATTGCATGAGACATGCTCTAGATAGAAGTGAAAGATAATAATAATGAAAGTTCGAAACATACGAAATGAACGAATGAGAAATGAACAATGATATACGTTGAGAAAGATAAATGAATAATTATTATCAATGTGTACATATGATGTATGACTACGATCGAGTGTAAAGTTTTGGTTCCAAAGAAAGTAAAGTATTTTTATATTAAAATTAGAACACACTCAGCGTCGCTGACTTTTTATATGCATGATAGTTGGCAGGTATATTGTTGATGCTGAGGAGTTGCAGGCATGGATGCATACGCTACTGGGAGTGTTTTGACATGTTGATGTATTTTGAAATATAAACAAGAGTTGTAATGTAATGAATTAACATGCTTTTGTTATTAATGAAAGTTTTTAAATTCCGCTTAAAAAGTAATGTGTGCATTGAATGTTTTATGCGATGACGGTCCAGTTTGTAAGTGTTCCGGAAACGGGGCCTTACAAGTTGGTAAAGAAGCTAAAGTTTAAGTGAATTGGGTAAATATTTTCAAAAAGAACCTAATATTAAACTGAGAATGGGACGAAAGGAAAGGGATGCCAGTCCTAGTAGCTACCTGCCTGCAGGTAAAGGTTTTATGTAAGCTTTTGTAAATTAATGTTAACCGGTATTATGTGCGCATGTTATGTGGCTTGTGTGCTTTTGTGTAGATTTAGATACTGATGTAGTCAGGATAGGGAATGCTTGGGGGATGAAGAGTAAAGTAAGTGGCTAATCACAATGGGCCACTGTAATTAGGGACTTACTATACTTGACATTAACTGAGCTATTACCTTGATTGACCGTGTTGGTGTTTGAATCTTGTAGTGTTCGTAGATGGCTGGTGGTAGATCTTCTAAGGCTTCCCGAGGCGGAGTGTGTGGTGGATGTGGTACTGGAACACGTGCCTTGTGGGATGTGGAGACGACTCCTATAGGTCTCGAGGTTCATCTGCACGAGGGCGATGATGAGAGCGCAAATTTGAGGGCCTCAGTGAAAGAGGCGGTGGTTGAGGAGGTTCATCAGGTCATGCAAACAATCTTACCGTCTGTAGTGACCGAAGTTATTCGTGCTATGAGGGATGACGAGCAGAAGGAGAAAGAGGAGAATAGGGGAACCGCCCGGAGAGGGGGTGAAGCTGGAGGTTCCGGGGATATGGAGCAACCCGATGCGGATTTGGTTGTCTCCGATGATGGTGAGGAGGCAGTGCCGGGAACTGCGAGGGGATGTAGTTATGGGGCATTCCAAAGATGCAGGCCCCCGACGTTTGATGGTAACGGAAGTACTGCGGTTGCTCAGCGTTAGGTGTGAGAAATGGAGTGGTGCTTGACATCAGCGAGTGACGTGAGGATCAAAAGGTGAAGTTTGCTACCCACTCTTTTGTGGATTCAGCCTTATGCTGGTGGGACAATATTGTCCAGGCTGAGGGTACCAGGGAAGTTGGGAGGATGAGGTGGAAGGAACTGAAGAGGTTGGTGATTGAGGAGTTTTGTCCTCATAGGGAGCTGGACAAAGTATAGAGGGAGTTCCTGCAGCTGGAAGCGGGAACGATGACACACCAGCAGTACACCATGAAGTTTAACGAGATGGCAAGACTGATGCCAGATCAAGTGACGCCTGTGTCACGGAAGATCAAGAGGTACATCCAAGGTCTGCCAATAGATGTCCGCAGACATCTGGTCACTGCCCGACCAAGCACGTTCAGGTCGGCGGTCGATTTGGCGGGAAGGTTGTACGATGAGCGAGAGACGGTGGCGATGATGGACGAAAAGGAGGAGCGAGGCTATGATGGGAATGGAAGTGGAAGAAGGGGTGATAAAGATGGATTTGAGGCTGGTGGTAAGAAGGTGAGGATAGACGATCAGAGGATGGTAATAGGGGAAGTGAGGGCTTGCAAGAATGTGGAAAAGGCCACAAGGGAGAGTGCAAGTGGGGACTGAATGTTTGTTTCCAGTACGGGAAGGAGGGCCACAGGGCAAGGGAATGCCTTATGGCTAAATGCTACGACTGTGGTGAGACTGGACACATGAGCCGAGACCGTAAGAAGACGAGGGCAGGAAGCTCCGGCGCAAGGAATGATGGCAGAGGATGAAGGCTGAAGCAGGTGCCCTGACCGAGAGGAGGCTGGAGCGGACTTTGACTTGACGTTAGGTACATTTCTGGTAATTTAAATTGTCCATCTATGCTTTGATTATGGTGCTAGTGGTAGTTTGTTCCTGCTGCCTTGTGTTAAGTTACACTAGGAGTAGGAATATTAAAGAGCCATCGATGTAGAGATTGCTATGGGTGAGTCCCCTAGGTTACCTATGCCCTAGAGAATTGCGTGATAGAATCGCGAGTGCGCTTGTTCCTGCTAGACTGTTCAGGACAGACTTGGGTGGATAAACCTATCCCTTCGGATGAACTGGCTAGAGTTTGTGAGACAAACACCAAGTTTTGCAAAAGATGGATTGATCAACAGTGCTCGACAAGAGTTCGGCGCCGACCATTGGCGACGGAGTAATGATAAAGACCTCGCCTTGGAAAGGGATCATTCGAATCAGAAAGAAAGGAAAATGGATACCAAGGCATATAGGGTCATTCAACTGCTCAGAAAGGAGAAGTGGCATACCAACTGGAGCTACCCGACGTGTTAAGTGGGACTCATCCGATGTTCCATGTATCTCATCTATGAAAGAGCTCAATCTAGGAGGAGATGATTGTGCCACTAAAGGACACTATGATGGATGAAAGATTCAACTACGTTAAGCAACTGATGGTCGTTTCTGATGGAAGGAAGTGATGGACTAAGGAGAATGGTGGCTTCACTTGTGCGAGTGCAATCGAGCCCATAAGGGATCCAAGCCTAAGTGTAAGATCAAGGAAGAGGAGAGACAACATTACCCGTAACTGTTCGAGAAGCGACAGGTTTTGGGGACGGAACCTATATAAGGGGGGTGGACTTGTAACACCACGAAATTCTATTTAAAAGAAAACGAAAGGAAAAGTATCTAGAAGGAAAAGATAAAGGATACAAGTTGAAGGGGGTAAAGTTTACAAAGTACAAAACTTTAATATTATATTAATAAAATGGGTATGGCCGCCCCCTTAAAGGGAGATCTGCTTTTTGACCCTCGCCAAAGCAGAAAGAAATGGGAGAAATCAGGTTTTGGAGAAGAAGAAGGGAAGAGGAAGCCGCAAAGGTTAGTTTCTTGGGTTTATGTTCGGTTTTAGCTTAGTTTGCAGCTGGTAACCGAAGTTTTCGGTGTTTTAGAAGGTTGTTCTCGGGATTTTGAGGCTGAAATCACAAGTGGAGGTGTTTGGTTTGAAGGGCTGCTTCAAGGTGAGTTTCTAGATCCCCTTTTTACTGGTTTTCTAAGTGTTTGGGGCTGTTATGCATACCGGGCAGAAGGTTTCTAAACCAAACCGTGAGTTTCAGCATGATGTTCAATTGTGTTCTATTGATGTATGTTTTTAGATGTTTTCCTAAGATGTGTATGATGTTTAGTTTGTTCTAAGTGTGTAGTATGATAGATCTATGCCAAGGATGTGTTAGGATGATGATTGGGAGCTGGAAATAGGATAAGTTACGTTGTAGGTTAATCTGTTCATCCGCATTTGCTGAACATTCAGCAGCTAAGTCTTTTGTTCATCCACATTTCTTTGTTCATCCGTATTTGCTACAGTGTCATCCGAATTTGCTACAGTGTCATCTGCATTTGCTACAGTGTCCGCATTTGTTCTATCAGAATTTCTTTGGACACTTGGATATTTTCTGAAGACTTTCATCCGCATTGTTCATCCACATTTTCTACAGTTCCATCCGCATTTGCTACAGTGTCATCAGCATTTCTTTGGATACTTAAAATATTTTTTGAAGGGTATTTTTTGAAGACTTTCGTCCACATTTGTTCTTGCTCATCCACATTTCTTTGGGGACTTAGGTTTCTTTTTCTGGAATTTTGGGAAGTAGAATTTAAGTGCTAAGAAATGATGTTTCAGGGCGGTTTATGCTCATTTATGTTGTGTTTGCTTTGTGTGCTGCCATGATGATGTTGTTCCATGCTATGTTTATGTTGTGACTTTACGTGGTATGATGTATGATTATGTACGTAAAGTATTATGTAATGAAGTGAAAGATAACGATAATGAAAGTGGAACGTAAAGAACGAATGAAAGTCTTGCAAGCAATGAATGGAGGTTCACAACCACAGGTTGTTAGCTCAACTGTGTGCGGTTTAGCTAACCCATGAGGATGCACGCAGGGGTCTTAAGATAGACCAATATGTACGAAACGGGATCCTTGTCGCGTACTCCGATACTATGTCTGTCTTCGGACATGAGTCGGGTGTTTGTTTATAGGCCCTGGCACTGTATCAGTCTTCGGACATGAGTCGGGGGTATTGCATGAGACAGGATCTAGATAGAAGTGAAAGATAATAATAATGAAAGTTCGAAATGTACGAAATGAACAAATGAGAAATGAACGATGATGTACATTGAGAAAGATAAATGAATAATTATTATCAATGTGTACGTATGATGTATGACCACGATCGAGGGCAAATTTTTGGTTCCAAAGAAAGTAAACTATTTTTATATTAAAACTAGAACTCACTCAACGTCGCTGACTTTTATAGGCATGATAGTTGGCAGGTATATTGTTGATGCTGAGGAGTTGCAGGCATGGATGCATACGTTACTGGGAGTGTTTTGACATGTTGATGTATTTTGAAATATAAACAAGCGTTGTAATGTAATGAATTAACATGTTTTTGTTATTAATGAAAGTTTTTAAATTCCGCTGCAAAAGTAATGTGTGCTTTGAATGTTTTATGCGATGACGGTCCAATTTGTAAGTGTTTCAGAAACGGGGCCTTACAAGTTGGTATCAGAGCTAAAGTTTAAGTGAATTGGGTAAATATTTTCAAAAAGAACCTAATCTTAAACTGAGAATGGGACGAAAGGAAAGGGATGCCAGTCCTAGTAGCTACGTGCCTGCAGGTAAAGGTTTTAATATAAGACATTCTTGATCAGTGAAATGTGTTGAATACTTTTTGTCACAAATTTGAGAGACACTAAGCAAATCATGTTTTAGTTCCTCTACAAAATGGACATCTTCAAAGCTTAATACACCGTTTGTCACTATACCTTTCTTTGTTATCTTACCTCCTTTGTCCCCCGCAAAGATAACATATCCTCCATTGTATGGTTGTATGTTGTTTAACAGAGATATATTGTCTGTCATGTGCCGTGAACAACCACCATCTACTTGCCAAACACTGTTGATAGCTTGTCTTGGTTGTTCCTGCACAGTTGGACAAATTTATTCATTTTTAGGAACCCAAGCCATGGTTGACTTGAGCTCTTTGTTTTCATCTAAATATGACACATTTTGCAATATCATATCTCTTTTGTCATCAAAAATGCATTTTTCAACAACAAAAGGCGCAGGTGAATTGTTTTTAATTTTCCACCTTTGAACTTGTTTGTTTGATAGTGTGGTGAAATTGTTATCATCAACTTATACTGATTTTACTTTTGTCTTTCCTTTGTTTAAATCAGTATTATTTTTAGAAAACACATTTGATTGATTTAAATTCCTTTTTAAATTTGCATTTACAAAGAAACATTTTATTGTTTGCAATTAAATTATAAAATTTCTGTTTGTTTGTTATCTGATGTTGATAATGACAATTTCCAGCCATGTGATTTGCTTTCCACACATATAACAACATAACAATTAAATTATTTTGCGCTCTTATGTTTTGCACAAACTGTTTTGGATAACTGTTTTGGATAACTTCCATAGTTATCACAGAATCTAGCCTTAGTATGTCCTTGGCCTTTTAATTCTTTAACAGTCTCTCTTTCCTTTATCTCGTTATGAATTGCTCGAGATGATTTTGGAGAAATTGAGGTATTGGTCCTTGCTTTTGGATTCATTATTGATGTTGATGTAGCATGATTTGTGACTTTATCCTTATCAATCATCTTTACTGAATTAGGACCAGTGTCTTTCAAACTTGTTCTACACACATCTTGTTTCACAGTGTTAGCAATAATAAAAGATTTATTTTTAAAGAAACTAGCATTTGTTTCTTTAAAAATATGATCCTCATTATCAATGTTGCTTATAGAAACAAATCTGTTTTTGAAATCAGTTTTCAAGTAAGATATGGATGATGTGACACTTTACTTTGTTTGTTTTTAAATTTCATTTTTGATTCTCGCTTCTTATCCTTATTTGACATTTTTGGATAATCATTTTAATCAACAAAAACTTCCAATTTTTTATTTATCATAGATGATGAATTACAAGTCTGTTTTTCATTACAAATCTTATTTTCCATAAAATCTAATTCATCATCACTTTCCTACTCTTCAACCAAACCTTCTATCTTCACACTTTCTGTAAAAGAATTGTCATTATTAATATTAATTTCAGATTTTGTGACAGGGTCAACAGTCAGTGAAACATTGACTGAAGGTGTGAAGTCTGTTTTTGGTTGAAAACCTAAACCACAGGTCTCTTCATCATAAGTTGTAATTGATGAAGGCAAAGATGTAAAATCATGATTAATAGGTGGTGCAATGTTAGCATAACCAACTCCACTTTTACCACCATTAATCTTTTGTGTCATCTATGACTTGATTATACCTTCAACCATGTTTGATGAAAGTTTGAATTTTTCAACAACTAATTTGCAGATAAGAGTTCACTATTGATTTTGTAATTTCTAAAGATAATTCATCATTATGTTTTGTCAAATCTTTTATATTACATTCTTTATCATGAAGATTTAATTTTGATTGGTAAATAGATTTGTTTAAACCATCTATCTTTTCTTTAAAAATTTCTCATCTAATTTATATTTACAAGCTTAATATTGAAGTTTTTCAACTTCTAATATCAGGCGTTCATTGTGAACTCTATATCTGTTTACCTTTTCAATGCAAACATCTAAACAAAGATTAGAATGTACCTCTTTTGTTGCTTCTGATTTCTTTGTCTCTTCAGGAACAACTTTACCATGAAGGCCTTCAGAACTCTTGTTTCTTCTGCTTTTATTGCTGGAGTTATCTCAATAGCACTTTCCTTATTAGCACAAGCAGATGCTGGAGCAAGCTCAACAGCTTCAACAGATTCTTCAACTTGGACTGGAGTATTGTCAACAATCCTTTCTTTCAGTTCAACTTTCTCTTTGACACTTTCAACCTTCTTTACCTCTACTTCCTTTTCTTTCTCAAAAACTCCTTCAAGCACATCTTCAGACACAAACTCATCCAAAACATTCTCTTCAACACAATCTTCATCACTCTGAATCTCTGCTATCAAAGCAGTCGATAGCTTCATATCAAGTATCTCTAACTGATGAGACCAGTCATACTCACCATTTGTCTGAGATACCAATGCTTTGTTATTGGATGAACTAGCTTGATCTTTCTTTGTTTTAATCTCTACTGTTACCATCTTTTTCCCGTTGTTGGCTTGAACAGACCTTCCCTCAGTGCATTCTCTAGCAAAGTGATCGGGTTTGTCATAGTTGTAGCATCTCAAACTAGACTTATCAAACCCTATTTTGCTGGAGTTGTTTAGACCAAAAACTTTCCTGCCAATTCTTCGTGCAAAATTCTTGGCACAATACACCACCATTGCCATCTGATACTTCATATCATTTTCTTCTACATCATCTGGGTTGACTTGTGTAGATCATCAACCATGATGTTGGGTGTATTAAGTCTGCCAGTAGAGAAAGATTCAAAGCTGTTCATGAAAGAGGTAAATACAGCAAAGGTGCTCTTCTGCAATCTGGATAGTCTGTTTGTTAGGTTGGGAATTAACAACAAATTCTTGTTGTACGGGTGGAGATGATTGACTTTTAGAATAGGATGGGATAAATGGTTGAATTTGAAGCACTGATTGATCCTTGACAACCTGATGACCTAGTGCTGCTTGTTGCTATTGCTGACACCACTGGGAATAAATGACATAGTAATTCAGATTACTAGCCATTTTAGCATACAAAGCAGATGCTTCAGCTCCCATTGAATTGATATAATTGGCAGCCCTTTGTTTGTCATCCATGTCATAGGACTTGATGGTAGAAATTAGATCACTGAGGGACAAGGTAAACAGATCCTTGGTTCTTTTGATTGTAGTGCAGTCGTTGTTCCAGCTATATGGGAGTGAATTCAACAACATCTTGGTTGTAAGCTTTAAAAATCTAGACATTTGTGCCTCCAAGGTTTCACCCAGTATATGATTAAACATATTAAACTCTTGGTTTAATATATATTTCCTGCTTTCCCTTATATCCTTATTTCCCATAATCTGTTCTTCCATGGCATCCCATAGATCCTTAGCCTTTGTAAAATCTTTGAACTTATGTGCTATCTCAGTAGTGAGTGCCATTGTGATGGCAGCATAAGCTTTATCATCAAGTTCCTTCTTTTTCATGTCCTCCTCATCCCTGAATGCTCAGGTTTTGGAACTAAGTCTCCTTTATCATTTGTATACACCGAAATATATGGACCTTGCTTGATAGTTCTCATCATCCGGGGTTCAGTATACATAACATGGTTCTCAAACCTAAATGCCCAATATGGGTAATCTTCTTCACTGAGTAGGCGAGGTGGCTTTGTGCTTATACAATCTCATTATTGAGATTCAAAGTGGCAGTGATGTGCTTCAGATTAGCCATTTTTCTTACTTTGCAATCAAATTCTTCACAAAATCCTCAAACTCAAAGTTCTCACGCGAATGATCAACTTATCGCGCAAAAACATCAAAGTTCTCGCGCGAACAATGTAAACTTCTCGCGCGGAAACTTTTGTAACTGAATTTTGCGAAAATTGAAAGTTGTCGCGTGAATTGATTCTGTGGTAACAAACTTTTAACCAATTCTTGCGAATCTTCAACTTCTCGCGCGAAATGTATTTTTCGCACGGAAAACAACTTTTTGCCTGAACAGTTCTCTTTGATTCTGAATGTTTCAGCCTCAATTTTTTTTACCAATTTGATTAAACTTTGATTAATTAAGTGTTCAATTAGTGATTTAGGTTCAATTAATATCCTAATTATCTCTAATTGATTCAATTAATCTTGTTTTAAGCTCAAAAGATCATCAAATCAACGAACACCAAGTTTAGCAGCTTCATCATTTTCAAAATGATCAAAATCAGCAGAAGTTAAGCAGAAAATTTCGAATAACAGTGAATACGATGCTCACAAACTCTTTAAAAAGACTTCTTCAACCTTCAATCAATCGATCTTGAGCAACAAGGATCTGATACCAATTGTAAGGATCAGTACAATACAAACAGACCAATCTCGTGATAAGAATGCGGAATGTGATCATCACGGAAGATATGATTGAATATAAAAATGAAGAGCACACGAGTAAATAAACTTCATAATCTATTGATCTCTGATTTTATTACAAGTAAGTAAGTATAAATCAGGAAACTAAAAATCTCTCTATCAAAGTTCTATCTAATTACAAAGCTAAACTTCTATTTATACACAAAAAGAAGTTCTCATGCGAAAATATCAGTTCTCGCGCGAGAAGCAGTTTTCGCATGGTAACTCTAGGTTCTCGCATGGACTTGATCTTGATCTTCATCTTGATTTTGATTTCCTGCGCCTTTAGGTTCAACCCCTACAAATATGGAAATAGTCCAGCAGATGGCTTTTCTCACTCATAGGGCCAAGAAGTTCTACAAGAGGATTGGGAGGAAGTTTCCTAGTAATATATCTAGTGGAAAGTTTGGGCTGGACAAAGGCAAGGTGAAGTGTTACAACTGTAACCAAATAAGACACTTTGCCAGAGAGTGCAACGCACCAAAGACAAATGGTGGCCAAGCACAAGCCAGGCCAAACTACACTGAAGGAGCTCACCAGAAAGAGAAGCCAAAGCAGCAAGCTACAGTTGCTGTTGAAGAAGGAGGCTTTGACTGGAGCTTTCAGGTGGAGGATGCATCTCCAAACCAAGCACTTATGGTAGATCATGATGAAGCCAAGGTATTGGAACATCTCAGTACACCTTAATGTATTGCTAAACTCAATAAATACAGATCCTATAACTTAGAGATGAGATCTAATTTGAGTCCTTAAATATCTTAAAAGCTGATTTCAAAAGAGTTGAAATGATTACAAACTGAAAATAGAAGATTTAGAGAAAACCATTTCAACTCTAAAGCATGAACACACACAACTACAAGACTCAGAGAAAAGATCTCATAACAAAGTTAACTAAATGCCAGGCTAAGCTTGTGATCAGCAAAGCCTGGGCAGAAAAACTTGTTCTTGAAGAAGAGACCTTCAAGAACATGATATCCTCATCTCTGCATGCACAAATTTGTTATTAAAATAAATAGGGACTGGGATCTACTGAGATAGCTCCTCCACACACTTTTTTATCTGTAAGATGTCCAAGGTGTGGAACTTGTGAAGATGAGCTTCCTCTCGTAGACCCCATTGCTGAAGAGGATAAGGAGGAGATAGTGAAGGATGTGTTTGAGAAGAGTGAAGAAGACCATCCTAAGAAGGGTCACTATTCTCCTAAGGATAGAGATGAAGAAGCTGGGATGACCAAGTCTTAAAGAAGAATTTGATCAGGAAAGCCAAGATAAAGTCAAAGAAGGCTCAAGAAATCAAGGCCACTTTCAACTCTAAGCAAAAACAAGAGTTTATCTCTACAGGATTTGAAGTGGTGAAGGCTAAAGACTCAACTATAAACTCTAGTATCAAGATTTCTAGTTCAGGTCCAAATCATTCCCGGAAAGAGAAGAAGGCTGATCAGGTGTGTACCACTGCTACACAGCCTGAACCATCTAGTTCCAAGAGCAAGCCTCTCCCTAAGAAGCTTGCTACATCATCTGTGAAGATGAAGATGGAGTTGGAAAATGATCAAGTTCAGTCTTCCTCTCAGAAGAAGACTCTTAGAAGGAAGCAAATGGACTGCATCATGTGTGGTAGTACTTCTCATCTGGCTAAGGATTGCATCTACAATCCTAAAGGTACTATCCACATGATCAAAGAGAAAAATTCTAAGAAAAAGAAGGAAAGCTAGCTTCGGAAGGAAATCTCTTTCCTTCGGAAGCCCCAAGGTGAAAAAGATGACAAGTGAAAACTTCCATAGGAAGAAAATTTCATCTCGAAAAAAAGGAATGCTTCCGAAGTACTGAAGCCTGCTGCAGTGAAAGCAAGATCTTCCGAAGGTCTAGTCTCCAAAACTTCAGAAGTTGTTAAAACTTCTGAGGTGTTGAAGGTCAAGTCCAATCTTCCAAAGATGGTGTGGAAGATGAAGAAAGACCTGGTGATTGAAAGTTCTTCATCAACAATAGCTAATGATCCTCAAAGCTTGAACGTAGGATCAGTTACTGTTACATTGTCTTCAGGTCAGTTTGAAAAGTCCAAGACCAATGAGGCTTGGGTTTCAAATGTAACTAACCACTTCTTTTTGTGCAGGAACAACTAAAGACCAGGGGAAATGTATGGATCATTGATAGTGGCTGTTCCAGGCACATGACTGGCAATGGTTCTCTGCTTCAAAATTTTGAGAAATTGATGAGGACCAGTTGCTTGGAGGAGATGCTGGAGGTTACATTATAGGAAGGGGATGTGATCACAAATGGTAAGCTCATAATTGAAAAGGTAAATTTTGTTAAGGAGCTTGGGTATAGTCTACTGAGTGTATCCCAATTTTGTGATCAGAGAGACAACATGCTTTTTTGAGCATGAGTGCATTGTTCTCAATGAAAATTCCTCAAAAGCATATCCTAATCAGAGCCCCCAAGAAAGGGAACATGTACAAGATGGACTTGCAAGAAACATCTCCCTCAGGAGAGGATTCTTGCTTTCTATCTAAAGCAAATAGTGATGAGTCTTTCCTCTGGCATAAAAGAATATGCCATGTAAACTTTAAGAACATGAATAAATTAATTAAGAATGATTTGGTAACTGGAATGCCAAAGAAAGAGTTTACAAGTGATAAGCACTGTGTTGCATGCCTGAAAGGGAAGCAACACAAAGTGTCTCAAAGCCAAAGGAAAGGAACTCTATCACTACTCCCCTACACTTATTACATATCTCTTTGGCCCACCAGTGTAATGAGTTTAGGAAGGACCTCATATTGTTTAGTGATCAAAGATGATTTCACAAGATTCACTTGGGTCTTTTTCCTTAGAACTAAGGATGAGACTCCTAAGATCTTAAAGAACTTCATTCTAAAAATTGAGAATCAATCTGATCACAGGTCAAGACCATAAGATGTGATCAAGGAATAGAATTTAAGAACCAAATCCTTGATACATTTTATGATGAAAAGGGTTTTACAAGACAATATAGTGCTCCCAGGACTCCTCAGCAAAATGGTGTTGCTGAGAGGAGAAACAGGACACTTATTGAGGCTGCAAGAACCATGCTGTCTGACACGAACCTTTTGGGTATGCTCCTCTGTGGATAAAACTCCTTATGAGCTGTGGCATAAAAAGGAGACCATTCATTGGTTTCCTCTGTTCATTTGGATGTCCCTGTACCATCTTGAATACCAAAGATCAGGTAGCCAAGTTTGTTGAGAAATCAGATGATGGACACTTTAATGGATACTCTTCCCAAGCTAAGGCTTATAGAGTATACAATCTCAGAACTAGAGTAGTTGAGGAGTCAGCCAATATAACCTTCAATGAGCACACTCCCAGTGTGAAAGGTTCTGGTCTGGATTGGCTATTTGATCTTGATTTAGTTACCAACTGTTTTAACAAGTCTTGTGAGAATGTTTAGGATCTACAGGTAACTTATCAATAGGAGATCCTGACCCAAGATTTGACTGAGAAGACCAAGCAAGAATACTAATTCAGCTCCAGTGGTGACTAACCCTACAAATGAAGATCCTATCAGCACAAACATGACAAATTCAGCTAAAACATCTGAGATGCCTTCAAATTTCAGCTCAGAGGTTCAAACCTCAGGTGAAGGAGCTTCAAATGTAGGAGGAAATGGAGGTGGTGATAGTGATCAAGAATTTCTTGATGCTGATAACCACTCCATAGAAGAACATAAATGATGTCACACACTCATTGGATCAAGTCTCTCTGATAAGTGTGCTGATGTGGTGGGTGATACTTCACTACCAGATCTTAATTTCTCTAATTTAGATCTTTCCAATCAACTTGTTGTGATCCCTCAACTTAGGATCCACAAGTCACAACCCACCACAAACATCATTAGAAATGTTGATACAGGGGTAAGAACAAGAGGACAAACCCATGACAAAATGTTTGTCTATACTCTTGCTTCTTGTCCTAGATAGAGCCAAAGAAAGTTGATGAGGCGTTAAAGGATGAAGTTGGGTTGAAGCAATGCAAGAGGAGCTGCTTTAATTTAAAAGACAATAGGATTAGAACCTATGTCCTCTTCCTCATGGGAAGACTATCATAGGAACCAAGTGGGTTTTTAGGAACAAGAAGGATGATAGAGGACTTGTCATCAAGCACAAGGTAAAACTAGTTGTTCAAGGGTACACCCAAGAAGAGGGAATTGATTACACAGATGTTTTTGCTCATGTGGCAAGACTTGAAGCTATAAGAATATTCCTGGCTTTTGCTACATCCAAGGATTTCAAGGTCTACTAACTTGATGTCAAGTGTGCTTTTCTATATGGGGTGATTGATGAAGATGTGTATGTCAAACAACCACCTGGCTTTGCAGACCCAGATCATCGTGATTATGTCTGCAAGCTTGATAAAGCACTTTATGGGTTGCATCAAGCTCCAAGAAAGTGGTATGAGACACTATCTCAGTATCTTTGTTAATATGGTTACAAGAGAGGTACTATAGATAGAACTCTCTTCATCAAAAGAACAAGGAACGATTTAATGCCGGTTCATGTATATGTGGATGACATTATCTTCAAGTTAACTAATACAACCTTTGCAAAGACTTTGAGAAGCTTATGAAGAATAGGTTTGAAATGAGTACCATAGGGGAACTCAATTTCTTTCTAGGAATTCAAGTGAAGCAAGTTGACAATGGCATCTTCATAAGTCAGTCAAAGTATGTACAAGACATACTTACAAGATTTAGCATGACTGATTATAAGGTTTCTAAGACACCCATAGCCAGAAACCACTCACTTAGACTTGATCTTAAGGGGGAGTGTGTGGATGAACTTCTTTACAGGGCAATGATTGGGTCTCTTATGTATCCTCACAGCCAGCATGCCTGATATCATGTTTGCCTCGTGCATCTGTACAAGATATCAAGCCAACCCAAGATGTCACACCTGGTTGCTGTCAAGAGGATTCTTAGATATCTCAAAGGTGCTCCCAAGCTTTTTGGTATCCAAAGAGTTCTGACTTCAATCTGCATGCTTATATAGATAGTGACTATGGTGGTTGGAACATGACTGCAAAGAGTACATCTGGGGGATGTCAATTTCTTGGTAGAAGGATAGTCTCTTGGCAATGCAAGAAACAATCCTGTGTGTCTGTATCAACTGCTGAAGCTGAATACATTGCTGCTGCAAGCTGCTGTGCTCAAGTGCTTTGGATTCAGAATCAGATGCTGAACTATGGATTCAACTTCAAAGAGACACTCATCCACATATACAACAACAGTGCTAACTCTATTACAGAGAACCTTGTGCAGCACTCAAGGACCAAACATATCAACATCAGGTATCATTTGATTAGAGATAACATTGAAAAAGGATTAATCAAACTAGTCAAAGTTAACACAAATGAACAATATGCTGATCTATTCACTAAAGCTTTTGATGAACAGAGATTCAAATATCTTGCATCAACTATTGGGATGATTAACTTTGAGTAGATTTTCTTAAATCTAAATCAACTTTATTTCTAAAACCTGTGTGTCCTAAGTTATCTATTATATCACCTTCATAAGCCCACTTTAATTTGGAAGAAAATATTTAAAATGATATTCCTTAGATTTTTTAAAATTTTTCAAAACATATTTTATTTTGAAAGATTTTAAGTTGCCTTCGGAAGGAATTTATGTCTTCAATCAATAACTACTTATAGGTAATTTACCTTTGGAAGAAATTCTGAGAATATCTTCTGAAGCTAAAATATGCTTCTAAGTACTTGCATGTATTTGAATGACAAATATCTTCCGAAAGCAATTAAGTCTCGGAAGATTTTTCTCTTTATAACAAAACTCCCAAGTCTTAATATCTTTCGAAACCAAATATGTGTCAGAAGAAAAATTCTCTAAGTATTTTTCTTCCGAAGCCAAATTTTCACAACTCTTAAGAATATCTTCCGAAACCAATTTGGCTTCGGAAGCTTTTTCTTAAAACTTTCGAAGCAAAATTACATTCGGAAGATTTTCACCTTCCAAGAAAACTACCTTTTTGGGCACTTTTCCGAGGTGGGACTGACATCAGGATTTCAAAGTTTATCATTTTGCTTTAACTTTGTCACAAATCCATTTCATATATATTCTCACAACGGTTCCCCCTCTTCTCACTCTTCTCTCATCTGCATTTTTCTCTAACCTAATTTCACCCAAAAACCGCCTTCGTTCTTATCTTCCTTCAACGTAAAGCTACCTCAAATGGCCAACTCTAACCGCAGAAACCAAATCCGATTTTTCCATGCATCTTCACAGGCAACATAACCAGGTTGCTCTGTTTGACTCTAAGAAAGATCCCAGTTTCTCAAAGGTTTACTGTTACCTTTCTTTGTAAACTACTTCACCTCCCTCACCAATGATCCTCCTCTCTATGAGGATCAATTGTTGGAATTATGGAGGACCTGCCAAGAGGTCACCATGGATGGTGAGAAGGCACTGTCTGCCACAGTGCAGGGGAGGACAATCTTTATCACTCGGCCTCCATAAACACTCATCTTCAGCTGGATGATGTAGAAGGTAATTTGTCCTTTACCAAGCTGCTGTTAACCACTCCTTTGAGTAGATAGGCTATGAAGGTGACTTCTTAGTCAAGACCTTCAGAAAGGGGAAGGTCTCCTCTCAGTGAAAGTACCTCCTCCATATTGTTATACATAGCTTATCCAACAAGCATGGAGGTTGGGACCAGATTCCAGAAGACCTCTCCTTTATAGTCCATGGGATGGTTCAGGGGGTCAAGTTCAGGTATTCATAATTTGTTTATACTAGTTTACTTGCAAACTTAGACTCCTTAGAGTATAACATGTTCCCAGATATGTCCAGCACATTCTCAACTGTGAACTGGGCACATAGTTGAGGGGAACATGTAATATTCTAAAATTGGGACAGATGAAGCCCGACATCTTCAAAACCATGAAAAGCCAACTGTGGCTTCTCCGGGGTAGAAACAGCTCTAGAGGTTAGAGCTTAAAGGTGGCAACCTAGCAACCCCACACCTTCTACTTCCCAACCACAATATAGCCTACAATAACCATCACCTACTAGAGAAAAATGAACGAACCCTACACATGCTACTCAACTTATGCAGGCCCCATATCCTCACCCATGCAGGAGGAAGTGGAAACTCGAGCTCTACTTCCCCTGAGGAGAAAACCACTCCCATCTCTCAAATGATCAGTGCTGAGGTTCCTCATGCTCAGCCTGATGAGCCTACAACCCTGACAACCTTAAGCTCACTCAGAGTCTTAACACTCTAGTGAATAACCTTCTGGGGAAAGTTACCATCTCCAGCCGCTTGATTTAAACCAACCAATTCCCAGCTGTGACTTCTATGATGATGAAGACATGGGCTTCAGTGAGTACATGAGTCTCTTTTCCCACCCTACTCAAGGAGTGATGAGTACTCCTGTCTCACCCATGTCTAGCCCACATCATCCATCCACCACTAAGGTGGATCTCTCTAAACCTGTTCAGGAGATCTATATGGAAGAGGCTCTCACTTTAGAAAGTGATTACATCATTCAGACCTCAACCATGGCAAACTATCTCTTGACGCTTCTCTTGAAGTTGTCGTGATGCAGGGGAAATCCAGCAGCCAGAACAGATGCTGGTGATGAGGAAAAAGACCTTGGTCCTATTCTCTAAACCCCCCGTGATTCTTCTGATAAAGATGAGGGGAGTCTGAAACTAAAGGTGCACAAACTAACTAAAAACAGCATATTTGGTCTCTAAGATTAGTCACGGGAATCTCAGGTGACTATCTTACAAAGGAGGGTCAAAGATCAGAAACTTGAGATCACTGATCTCAATGCAAGTTAGCTGAGAGACAACTCAGGAGAACTCAACCAGGTCATAAGAACCTGTGAATGTGACAGACTCAACCCCCAGCTCACTTATGCAAGAAAGTGATCTACCAAAAAGGAGAAGAAAGTCCGAACAGTCACAGAAACCTGGGAGTTCTTCTCATAGTATGGACTTTGAGGATTCACCACCCTCACTTGCAATAGTCCATACTCAGCAACCTCCTCAAGTCTACATGAATATGGACTTACTTGCCCAAGTCCACATTGATGTGGACTCACTCATACATAGTCTGTTTGAGGAGGGTATACCCAGAGCCATGCCTACCGTATCTCTTCACTCTAAGAACCCAATCATGGGATGGAGGTACGACACAGAAAGAAGGGCTCTTATCATCTCTAGAGCTCAGGGTCAACTGAAAATCTTCAATTTTTCAAACCTGAGTTTCTATGAGGTATCAATCTGGTTGATCTTCCACTTGTCAACCCAATTCAAAATAGACAAGCTGAAAGATTAGCAAATTGGATTCAAGAAAGGGTGCTAGAAGAGTTCAAGCTGAGATCAAAATTATATAGACAAAGGCTAGCAGGTGAGAATTTTAGTGAACTGGATGTTGAGGTGGACCCTAAGATTAGCTTCAAAGGGGAAGCCTTGACTAAAGGCCCAGAAGATGAACCTGTGAACCTTGAGACAGGATCTTCTTCAGCACCCAGTACCCTCAGTAAGGCACCAGCTGGTGAAGGTGCTTCACAACTTCTCACTGGCCAGAGCTTGACTGCTGAACCAAGCAATGAAGGCCAAAGCTCTCTCCACCCTGAGTCACCAAGGCCTGTGCATGATAAAGGGAAGAAGAAGATGACCTCTGAGGAGATAGAGGATGAGAAGAAAGAGAGGAAGAGGAAGCTAAGGGGAGAGAGTTCAAGAGGGTCTCCAGTCTTCATAGAAGCTGCCATCAGGGATGCCCCCAGGCCAAACACTCAAGATGATGATTTGAGGGCAGCCATGCTAAACTACCTGGGGACTAGGAACTACAACATTGATGAACTCATTTCTCTCCCCTTAGATAAGTTGAATGAACTGGCTGACAATGAGTTGTCAAAGGAGAGGAAAGAGGCAGAGGATGCAGCATTGCTCCTCAAGATCAAGGATGAAAGGAGACTAAAAAGGATCTACAAACATGCTCCTGCCTCTCCTGAATTCAAGAAAGTCCTGAGAAAGAGGTTGTGGCAACTGCACGACGTTAGGTAGATAAGGAAGCTGAAAGAATGAACATGATCAACTACCTGAGTACCACATGACTCTATTAGGCATCTGCACTTCTTCCCTTATCATTTGAGTATATTGAATTTGAATATCTCAAGCAGCTAAAGGAACAAGCTACCAAAGAAAGAAAAGCTACTAAGAGGAAACTAAGGGAAGAAGCTGCAAAGTCAAGAGCCATCATCCATAAAAGCCAAAAGAAGTATGAAGACAGACAAAGGATGATGAGCTTCTTGAAGCTGTATGGATTCTCCTAAAGGAGGCTTGGTCCTATGTCTCTATCCACTATGGTTGAGCATATCAGAGTGATAAAGCAGAAGATTGAAAAGGGAGAGGTTGTTGACTTGCATTCTCCACCAAGTCCAGTTCAACCTGATGTTGAGGTAAAGGTTAAACCCTCTGAGACAACACAACCTGAACCTAGAGCTGCATCTCAGCCAACTTCATCTTCTGATCCATAACAGGGTCCTCTTCTCTCTCCTTCTAAACATGTGAGAGAAAAGAACCCAACTGAGAGAGACACATCAAAACAACCTGGTGCTGAAGACCAGTCCTCTCAGTTAAAGACTTCAAAGAGGAGGAAAAGGATGGCCAGGAAAAGTGTTTCAAAGAAGAAGAAGACCAAGGCATCCACCGCGATACCTCAGGATGAGTTAGAGCATCCTGAGGTAGTGCTTGAAGAGGCTGCTCAACCAACTCCTATTCGTGTAGAGCCTCTTGCAATTGAAAGACCCATCTTGTCCTGGACTTTTGCTGCTAATCCGAACAGATGGTAAGTCATCAGAGATCAAGGAGGTCAAGATGTATACTTCTGGCAAGACATGCTTGATCTTCCTCTATATGATCTCCTGACATGAGAAGATACTATGAGAGTCTAAGGGATCCTGACCAGATGATGAAGAAAGGCATGGTCTTGATCCTAATGAGGACTGTCAACATCTAAAAAACTTTTCTATTTGGTAGCATCAGCCTAGGGAGAGTTTTTAAGGTAATATTAGAAGATTATAAGGCTGAAGCAACCAAAGAAGCCAAAAGAACCAAAGATCTTCCTGCAAGCATGCACTGGATGTACAAGGTAGAATTTGTTTTGGAAGTTTTACACTCTCCATATAAAAATACTCTAAGTGTAAAATCTTCCGAAGCCAAAGTCCATATCTTCCGAAGCCAAGATGAAGTCTTTCGAAGCATCAGACACAAAGTCTTTCGATGCCAATTTGCTGTGAAGACTGATTTCTTCCAAAGACAGAGAAGACATGCTTTCTCTGATCTACTTTGCATAAAGCTAACACACTTTCCGCTGCAACTCTGAAGACTCACCAACTTATACAAGTTGGTGAAAAGTCCATGCTTTTGTAAACTGTAGATTAAGGTCTTTGTCTAAACTTCCTACTATTGTACCTGTAAACCTTTTTATATTAGAAAAGGATGTGAGTTATGGCATGTCATAGTCACTAGTCAAAAGGTAATCTGCCTTTTGACTCTATATTGATGTTGTTGTCTAGATTAGTGTTTCCAATTTTCTTTCTAAGTATTGACGGTTGTAGGATGTAGTATAAAGTGTCTCAGGTCCTTATAATTCTTTTATGCTTTGTAACACTTGTAATAGAACTTGAGTACAATATACAACATCCTTGAAAACCATACTTCTCTGTTTTCATTCTTTGTTCTGACTCATTACTTACTTGTGTTCTTAGTGTCATCTTATACAAGCCCGGTTCCCCATTTGATCTGTTAAGTGCTCAAAATCTCTCCTCATGGTGAGACTGATTGTATTGAGCACCTTCATATGGTCCTGCATTTTGGTCATTTACTCATATCCCATAAAAGTTAAATTCAATATGGTGGTGACAAGTTCACTACCTACTTTTCTATTTTTTAAACAAAGTTTCCTTCTTTGTATTAAAAACTTCATAAACTTTAAAAACATTTTTAGTGTTTTAAAAAAATTACACCATTAAACTTGTCATTTTTACTCTTTAATTTCGTTATAGTCTTGGGAAAAAAATTTGAAGTTTTTATATGCTACACTGGTGTATGTACGAGTTATATTATTGTACCATTTGCCTTACACTGATGTAATCTCGATGTTTACACTAGTGTAATCCTATTGTTCTGGAAGTGTAGATTTTTCCTAAATTTTATTAGTAGTTATACTAATGTGACATGATAGTTACACCAGTGGTTACACTAATGTCACATGATAATTACAGTAATGTAACATCTGTTTGCACTAATAAAACTTAGGCAAAATACCAAATGCAAAACAAGAATTACATTGTTACAAAATGGTTATTACATCAGTTTAAGGGTATGATACAACATTATAACTGCTACTTACATTTGTGTAAGAATCAAACTTTAAATTTTTTTTCCCGAGACTATAATGGAATTAAAGAGAAAAAAGTTACATGTTAATTGGTGCAATTTAAATAAGAAAATAACATATTATAAAAAGGTTATAAAGGTTGATAAATAAATATGGTAACTTTTCTTTATAAAAGAGTAAAATAATTAATTATGTGGTTATAACACTTGTCACCGTCATTTAGGTACTACTAATTATCAACTTTTGGTTACATTAATTGTATTACCATGTGCATAAAAGGTTATACATATCTTTGTTTTTCTTTTAATATTTTGTATTAAACCTGTTACTTTTACGTCTTTCACAACTTAACACTTGTAATTTTCACTTTCATCTTTAGCCTCCTTGTACTCTTCTTTACAAAATTTTCGATTTACGGTCTAAATTTTGAGATCTAACATGACGTAATGTGCACTTGTAGTTCAAAGTTGTTATGCTTATTTTTTCACGTTTAACATCCCCGTCTCAACATGTGGGTCCTGATTAATTGTTTAACGTTTTTACGCCTACTTTGATGTTGATGGTCGCTGATGGTGGTGTGACATTGGTACTACTTGATGTATTTTACACCTCTGGTCGCAACTCTAGAGGCTTAATACTAGTTGAATCTAAAAGTAAGGGTATTAAATTGACAGTATTACTTTCTAAGCAATTTCCACCACTCATTTTCCCTGGATTTAATGTTGACCACTCATTTCAATATACGAAAATTAAAAAACCAATTACATAGGGTTAATGGGCTCTTATAATTTTGAAACGTTCTTATTTAAATCAAATCTTATATATTTAAATGCTTATATGTATGTATACATACATATATATATATATACATATATATATACATATATGCATATATATATGTATATGTCTATGCATATGTATATATAGGTAAGTGTTCAAGTAAAAGTGAGGTTCGTTTAAATAATATAAGAAGTAATCTTAATCATCAATTCTATTGATCAATGGTTCAGTTAAATTAACCATTTAACTTATTAATCAATTGTTACGATCAAATGTATGAAAAAATTTATTAAAAGGGTATTTTAGTCATGAAAACTTTTATATTATTTTTTAAAGTTTCCCTAATTTTTTAAACACTTCTTAACATTTATATACAACATTATTTTTCATAAAATTACACCATATAAATGAACATTTTATCTTTAAAACAATTACAATATCCTTATATAAAAAATAAAAATATTACGTTTTCTAACTCGTTGTGATTATGCTTGTCATTTTATTTTTTCGATCATCATTATGTTTTCAAGAACACTATTGTTTATGCAATAACCAACTCGCATAATTAAACCTAATCAAACGAAATGCATGAAAGAATGATCACCTAAAGAAGTTCGTGTTAGTCGGGAACTAACCTAAAATTATCGGGTGTCACATCATCCTCTTATTGAAAGAAATTGCGTCTCGAAATTTAACTAATGACACTAATGAATAGACGAAAATTTTCTGGTTTTCACAATATGAAGCCTAAGAAAGATATTTTAGTCACTCTAATTTTAGTCAAACGAACTCCTATTGTATCCATTCCAACGTCATTGGAACCGGCTCATGAACCCTAAACCCTATAGATAAACCCTAAAGCTAATCTTTAAGCTAAATCTTAAAAGCTAATTGCCTAAAACCATAAATCTAAACCTGAAACCATAAAGCTAACCCCAGAACCTTAAAAGATAAAGGTAAACCTTAAAACCTATAACTAAACCGTAGGACTAAATACTAAAAGCTAAACCCTAAAAGTTTACGATAGAGTTCGAACGAGATAGTTTCAACACTACTGGAATAAATTTAAATGAAGTTGGTTGACCAGGTTAGAAGGGCCTAAATATATTTCTTAGTTTTTTAGATTAATGGATTATCACATCTATTTTTAACTCTATAGTTTTTTTATTCCTAATTTTAGGACCCCTTAAAATTTGGGACCCTAAAACGTTTGCTTAGTTGCTTATGGTGTAAAGACACTGCCGGCAAAAGTAAATTAAAAAAAAAAAGAAAATAGTTATAGTAAATTATAAATAATTTGTACATCACAACTCTATTCCTACTATCATCAAATAATACTTCACACCAGAAATCTATTTTTCGATTAACAAGTCATTGTGAAGATTAAAATAGTAAAAAAAGTATTTAGTTGTGTATGATTATAAAATAACGTATACATATTTTATAAAATAATGTATAAATATAGATGTTATATTTCTAGAACAATTTACCTTTAATGACATTATTTTATTATTAAAAGAATTCTAAACAAGACTAAGATTAGTTAAAATTCTTCTTATTTTTTTATTATACAAAGATGGATGCATCCAAAAGTTTATATATAGAGATTAAGCAAGTTGAAGAAATGGTGGTGGTAGGGGGTTAGTGGGGAAACGGTTGCTGGGCCTAATAACGTGGGTGATACTTGACATGTGGACTAATAGTCATGCAAACAAGTTATCACTTGGAGTTACTCTCTTGTAATCGAACCTTTCATTTTCGATCATACAAGTGCTATGAATTTTTAAGTGGGTGCCACCTACACTCATTCGAATCTAGCTATCTTGAAGCATTCAATTCGCAATAATCTTGTTTTAAAGTATTTAGAATTCACTAATAGAAAGAGTGGAACTTGATTAATAGTATGGTTGTTACATGTAATTAAGAAGTCACGGATTCAAGTTAGTGAAATAATATTTTGTAAAAGTATATAAAAATAATGTTTATATATGACTCAATCAATAACCCCTTAGCTCATGGACCTGCCCGCATGCGTTTGTTGGTAAAATAAGATAGTAATATGTTTTCATCATATCTTTTATAATAGAGTAATTACCAAAAGAACATTTATTTTAACAACTAATTACACTTTTTAATATTAATCTTTATTAATTACACTAAACAATCTTTATATACATAGTTTGTTTCATATTTGGTCTTTTAGTGTAACTGACATTAGTTTACACCGTTAAGGTCACATGGTTATCGCATGAGGGCAGACGTGTAATTTCATCTTCTTCTGACCTTCTTGTTTGTATACCTGATTAAACACTTCACAACCTGCAATAGATGACAATGTGCATCCTTAATTTGTTATTCCCTACGCATGCGACTTGATATGTGAGATTTCATGCATATTCGACAATCTAGTGATGATTCCAATATCAACTATATATGCAAAGCCCAACTAAATTGGAAGGCACAAATTGCGACAACGGTTTAGATAAACTTAGCGGAAACAAGAAAACTATAAGAAAAACCAATCCAACTACATATAAAGTATCTTCTTATTTGTATTGCCTCCTCTTCACTTGCATCTAATATTGCTTCAAGTTTGTTATTTTGCAGTATCATGATCACTCTTTGATCTTAGTAGACCTGATGTGATCTCCAAATACCTATGATACAATTATGGATGGGTCATACCATCTAAAGAATTTACATGTGAAGCTCTAACTACAAATTAAAAAAGAAAAACAACAAGTTAAGGAAGATCATGAGGGACTTAAAGTAAAAGGCTAATTAAAGTGTGATGGAATGAGGAAATAAAACTACGAAATACAAAAGTCAAGAATAGAACCATCGACAAGAATGTATGTACCGATGATAAGAATAAAACCGTCGACAGGAATAGAAACATATCTCTTACAGAGAAGAATAGAATATTAAACATGGACTACGAGGGTCCAAGAGGTTCGTATCATTTCTTGTTTACCACACTCGCAAAAGACCAACTCGAACAAGAGTGATTTTGGATAAATAGCTTGGTACGAAGATTATCAACTAACAAGAGGAGATGAAATTACACATACTCTCAAGTGATAACCATATTATAAAATTTAGTGATGCAAACTAACAGTAGGTGGACTAAAAAAATGAAACAAACCGGATACATAAAAATTGTCGAATGTAACAAGTAAAAATAAGGGTTAATAAGTAGCATTACTTACAAGGGTAAAAGTGTTTTTTTGAATTATTTCTTTATAATATATACCAATCTATCTAATATAGTATATGAATAACTAATATGACACGTGATACAATTAAGCATTCTCATATATATTTTCTTCTCGCTCTCTCCTATTAAATTACGAATAATATTGCTATTTTCTATTTAAAGAAAGATTTTTTAATAAATTATTAAGTTTTTAATTAACAAACACAATTTTTAAAAGAATTTTCTTTATAAAATACTAAATTTCTAAATAGTGAACTCTTTAAAAATGATGTTTATACAAAATAGTTTTTTAAATGAAATACTGAAAAAAAATTTAATTATTTTAGTGAAAGTGTCGTTTAAAATGTTATTATTGTTTTATTACTTAAAATAGTTACTTATACATATTTGTAACGATATCTTATCTCAAAGTTGTTTTATAATCTTCAAATTTTTATTACTTATTATTTAATATTTTATTTATTAAACTTGTATAATACATAGAGTACTAGACTTGTTATCTTTTAACTCTTTCAAGATTTATAAGTCCTTTTACAAACGAACATCATATTTTTATAACTTTTTATTAACTAGTGTTATCTCCCGCGCTATGCGCGCGGGAGTTTAGTTGTTTTCCGTTGTCTTACATGACCGTGACTTTCTTCGTCGTCGGGTCGGCTAATCGGAAACCAAAAAAGCGTATACCGTTACCAGTTCCGATAATACCGAATACCAATACCATTTTTTTTACGCCAAAAACACAAAAAATAAACTTTTGTGGTCAAAAAGAAAAATATAAAACTTTATTATTGCATCTCACTTGCTTTCATCATAAAAAATATAAAAAAATAAACTCAATAATAACTTAGGGAAAAAGCCAAAAGAATAATTCTAATTAGGAGTTGGGTTTTATTATCAATTTGTAAAAGATGTTGCCAATATATTAAAGAACAAACTTCATCCGCGCTGCGCGCGCAGGAGTTTGGTTGTTTTCCCCTGTCTTATGCGATCGTAACTTTCTTCGTTGTTGGGTCTGATATTCGAAAACACATAAAACTTAATACATCAAATTTATATTTACCAACAACTCAATTATTCTAATTCATGAAGCATGCTCTATAAACAGTTTCACACTCATTCACACCTGGCTTAGAGTGGTGCTTAATAGCCACGGGAATAGTATCCTTCGGCCTAAAAAACTTGATTGCTTCTCGTTTAATACAAAAGACTTAAAAGAGAATATAATAAAAAATAGAACAAAAGCAAAATTAACAAAAAAAAAATCCTACCACCAACACCACCTCTTTTCATTCACCACCATGGAAGCCACCTTCTTAATCCTCACCATCAACGCCGCCTCTGCCCCCGATTCCCCCCGCTGGTACCGCTTCGGGGCCTTCCGGTAATTAAATCACACCCTTTGTTCTTGATTCTGTCATAAGGGTTGTGAATTTGTTGAAATTGTGAGTTTGCAGTTTTGTTTTTCTGGCTAACGTGATCGCTGGGGGCTATTTGTTCTAACAAATCGAAGCTTCTGTTGGGGAAATCTACAGTCGGTGTACAATCTTCTCGGAGTATTCTCAAGTTTGGTTCGATTTTGGCCATGATCAAGTTCCGGTTTCTCTTGAATTGTACCTGAATGCTATCATTGATTCGTTTAAAACTTTCATATGAATGCAAGCTTGAGAGTTTCTTACATGAACTTTTTGTGGTTTGAGTAGACTCGAAACCCTTCCGGTGTTTCCGATACTTTTCGTTTCCTTTTATTTGACCGATGTTTCGGGTGTTACAAGTCTACCCCCCTTAAAGAGGTTTCGTCCCTGAAACCTGTCACTCTTCAAATAACTATCGGTAATACTGTCTCATTTCTTCCTCCGTCTCCACGTAGACTCGGAACCCTTCCGGTGTTTCCACTGCACACGTACGAGTGGAACCACTTTATTTCTCAATCTTTTCTCCTTCCTTTCTATGATGGCCATTGGTTGCTCCACATAGTTGAGCCTTTCATTCACTTCGATATCCTCTAGTGGCACAATCATATCTTCATCAGCTAAGCATTTTCCCAGATGAGATACATGGAACGTCGGGTGAATTCCACTTAACTCATCAGGCAATTCTAGTCGATAGGCCACCTCCCCTACTCGTGCAACGATTCGGAAAGGCCCTATGTATCTCGGACTCTGCCTGCCCCTCTTCCGGAACCGGATGATCCCCTTCCAGGGTGAGACCTTTAACATGACTTTATCACCACGTTGAACTCGATCGGTCTATGCCTCTTATCGGCATACGACTTCTGTCTATCCTTGGCTACCTTCATAAAGGCTTTGACCTTTTCTAGCTTCTCAGTCATAGCCTCGATTACCTCCATGCTTCCCAACTCTTTCTGCCTAATGTCGCCCCAACACACGGGCGTTCTACACCTCCTACAATATAGCATCTCGTAAGGTGGCATGCCAATGCTGGCATGATAGCTGTTGTTGTATGAGAACTCTGCTAATGGTAGATGATCATCCTAACTTCCTCCAAAGTCGATCACACATGCTCGGAGCATGTCATCGAGCATTTGAATTGTCCTCTCAGACTGACCATCTGTCTGAGGATGGTAAGCCATACTGATGTGTAGCCTCGTCCCCATCGCATCGTGGAATCTCTTCGAAAACTTCGATGTGAACCGAGAGTCACGGTCTGACACGATAGACACCTGCACATCATGACGAGCTACAATCTCTTTGATGAACACATCCGCCAACCTCTCGGATGAGTACGTCTCGCGGATTGGTAGGAAGTGAGCACTCTTTGTCAAATGATCAACTGTTACCCAAATTGCATCATACCCCCTTGCCGCACGTGGTAACTTCGTGATGAAATCCATGGTGATGTGCTCCCACTTCCACTCGGGTATATCCAATGGTTCGATCTTCCCGTATGGCTTTTGATGCTTTGCCTTCACTTGTAAGCAAGTAAGGCACTTACTTACATACTCCACTATATCGCGCTTCATTCCCGGCCACCAGTAATCCTTCTTCATATCTTGGTACATCTTGGTAGCACCGGGATGAATGGAGTATCGAGTCTTATGAGCTTCATCCATGATCCGCCCCCGTAAGTCTCCATGACGGGAATCCACAGACGCTCGAAGAGGGTTCTAACTCCATGAGTGTTTTCTCCCCACTCTACGACTAGACCTCTCATCCTTTCAAAGTTAAGGCGATCTTCTTTCAATGCCTCATCCTGAAATTCCTTAACCTGCGTCATCACGTCCGAGTTCATCACTAATTGATAGGCTTTCACCCGTATTGGCTCGGTCTCTTCTTTCAGCTTAGGGCATCAACCACTACATTGGCTTTACCCGATGGTAGTGGCTTTCACAATCATAATCCTTAATTAGCTCTAACTACCTCCTCTGCCTCATGTTAAGATCTTTCTACTCAAAGAAATACTTTAGGCTCTTGTGGTCCATGAAGATTGTGCATTTCACCTCGTACAGGTAATGCCTCCAAATCTTTAAGGCGAAGACCACAACTGCGAGCTCCAAATCATGCGTGGGATAATTGACTTCGTGGGTTTTCAGCTGTCGGACGCGTAGGCTATTACTCTCCCACGTTGCATTAACACACAACCAGTCCCAAATAGGAGGCATCCGATTACACCACGAAGTCTTCACCCCCTTCGGATAATGTCAAAATAGGAGTTTGAGTTAATCTTGCCTTTAACTCCTCAAAAGCATCTTCCTTTTCCCGACCCCACACAAACCTTACGTCCTTGCGAGTAAATTTGGTCAAAGGTGAGGCTATCTTTGAAAAGTCTTGAATGAATCTCCTGTAGTAGCCCGCCAATCCCAAGAAACTTCGAATCTCGGATGGCGTCTTTGGAGACTTCCATTGCATCACCGCCTCAACCTTCGCCGGGTCCACCATAATTCCTTCAGAATTCACCACGTGACCCAAAAATTGAACCTCACGTAACCAAAAAGCACACTTAGAGAATCGCATAAAGCTTCTCCCTGCTAAGTGTCTCCAATACTTCACGTATGTGGCCGACATGTTCTTCTTTTCTCTTTGAATAAATCAGGATATCATCAATAAACACAATCACTGATTTATCTAACATCGGCCGACACACTCGATTCATCAAATCCATAAAGGTAGCTGGCGCGTTAGTCAGACCGAAAGACATAACGAGGAACTTGTAGTGTCCATAACGCGTGCGAAAAGCTGTCTTAGGAATGTCTTGCTCCTTAACCTACAACTGATGGTAACCAGATCGGAGATCTATCCGTGAGAACCAGCTGGCACCTTGGAGTTGGTCAAACAACTCATCTATTCTGGTAAGGGATATCGATTCTTTACTGTTAACTTCTTTAGCTCCCGGTAGTCTATGCACATCCTCATACTACCGTCTTTCTTCTTAACAAACATGACCGGAGCACCCCAAGGAGAGATACTCGGTTAAATGAAACCCTTGTCCAATAAATCCTACAGTTGAACCATCAGCTCCTTCATCTTGGTTGGAGCTAATCGATACGGTGCCTTGGAAACGGGTTGAGCACCGGTATCAAATCAATCTGAAACTCGATCTCTTGGTCCGGTGGCACGCCTGGTAAATCTTCTGGGAACATGTCTGGAAAATCACACACAACTGGTAGGTCGGACAGTTGTGGTACTGACGCGTCCACATCGTTCACATAAGCCAGGTAGGCACTACATCCATATTTCATGCACTTCTCGGCCACCACCATCTAGTAACTTGGTCACCGTAAACTGTTACTGAACTTCCATCGGGCGCTGTCAGTCGAATCATCTTTTTACGACACACGATGTTTGCCTCATAGGCTACTAACCAATCCATCCCCAGAACTACATCAAATCCACCTAGGGGCATAAATAGTTTAGCAGAGAACCTATGACCTTCTAACTCTATGCCATAATCCTCGATCATATCAGAAATTCTGGTAGACTTACCAATAGCAGTTTCTACATCAAATGGCTCATCAATTCTTCTACTACTAACAGGCAGCTTAGCACAGAAAGCAGCAGAAATGAAACTCCTACTAGCACCAGAATCAAACAATACAGAGGCACAAGTTTGGTTTACTAGAAACATACCCGACACGACATCAGGATCCACCCTGGCCCCCTCTCGGGTCATTGTAAATGCTCTAGCGCTTGCCCTCTGCCCTCACTCTCTGTCCTTTTTTCGTCCTGGAACTCTCTTCCCTTGACTTCTTGCAATCCCTGCTCACATACCCCTCCACGCCACAGTTATAGCACTTTATTGCCCATATAACTTTGCCACTTGGTTAGGCTTCCCACACTTGAAGCATACATTCGATCCCTATTTGCACTCACCAGTGTGCTCCTTCCCACATTTGCCACACCTCTTCGTCCCCGAGCTTGATGACCCCACTCTTCGGTCATCCATTTTCATCCTCTTATTATTTGGAGTGAAACCACCGTGTCTGAACCGTTTCCCTTTCTAGTTCTTGTCACCACCACCCGTCTTCTTCACCTCCACCACCGACACCTCTCTCTCATCGTAAAGCCTCCCAGCCAGATCCACTGCTGACCTAAAAGTGCTTGGTCGGGCAACAGTCAGGTGCCTGTGGATATCAGCCGGCAATCCCTGCACATGCCTCTTAATCCTCCTCGACACCGGCGTCACCTGATCCGGCACCAGCCTTGCCATTTCGTTAAACATGGTGGTGTATTGCTGGTGGGTCATGGTTCCCGCCTCAAGCTATAGGAACTCTCTCTACCTTGTCTAGTTCCTTGTGAGGACAGAATTGCTCAACAACCAACTTCTTCAAATCTCCCCATCTCATCCTCCCGATGACCCTGCTGCCCTTGGCTTGGACAATATTGTCCCACTAACATAAAGCCGAGTCAACGAATGAGTGAGTGGCAAATTTCACTTTCTGGTCCTCCCTGCACTCACTAATATCTAACACTACCTCCATCTCTCTAACCTAGCGGTGGGCAGCTGCAGCGTTACCATTGCCATCAAAAGTAGGGGGTTCACACCATTGGAATGCCCCGTAGCTGCATCCCCTCGTGGTTTCCCGCACCTCTACCCCTTCTTCATCACTGGAGGCTCCCCTTTCAGCATGCATCTCCTCCTCATCATCATGTTCTCCCTCATCCTCCCATCTCCCAGCAGCAGCCTTTCTCTCTTCTTCCTTTTCCTTCCTCTCATCTTCCCTTACAGCCCGGATCACCTCGGTCACGACAGATGGTAGGATCACCTGCATGACTTGGTGAACAGGGTTTATAGATTTAGGGCTTGATATACATACTGATTTGACTAGTGATGATGTTTTTAGAGAAGAAGCAGACGGAGCAGGCAAGAAAGGAGCTGAGCTGAATCTGATAGCTGAAGAAGAGGAGTATGAGGAACAGTTGGTTGATTATGACTTTGAACCTGAATTCTATGAACTAGATGAGCGTCCAATGACTTATTTGGCTCAAAGGAGTTCTGTTGAAGGAGATGTGTTTGAATTGAATAAGGAGGATTGGTTTGCTAAGGAGACAGAACCAGCACAACTGACTCCATTATTTCAAAACATAAGTGAACCAAGTAGGAAGAAATCTAACAAGAAGATAATTAGTTGGAAATATAATCATGAATTGAAAATGTTTATGATTAAAAGAAGAGGAGGGGAAATCTCATATTTACATAAAAGGAAGGCATTCAAGACCTTATCGAGATAGGATTTGAGATGGTTGGCTGAGACTCCCTTGATAGACTCAAGCCTAAGTGAGAGGGCAATTGTGCTAGAGAATGAGATACGAAAGGGGCTTAAGGACAACTTTGAGGCATTTGGGTGCATGAAAACTGAGAGGAGAAGATCAAATAAAGATTTGGATTGGACTACTGGAAAGGGCAAGTTTGTGTTGAAGCTCAATCAACCAAAACTGTTAATAGAGTAGGATCGCTCAATCCACTTCCCCCAAGATTACAAAAGTCTAAGAAGTGGTTTTATGACAATAATACGGGGAAGCTGTGATCAGAATAAAAGGTGGAGAAGAAATTAAATTATTTGATCCTATGGAAGTATTCTCCTTTTGTGATGGAGATTTGGTGATTTTGTGTGAGAACCATATTAAAGCTGGAGCCGGAGCTGAAACGAGAAATAAAGCTAGCCTATTTATGAGGGTAGGTAACAAGGCTCGCAGTGTAAGGGCTGAGGTCAGGGAGCTTACCGAGAAAATACTTCAAGCTGATGAATTAAGGATGGATGTGACGGAGCTAACAAGAAAATTTAAAAAGGCCAGTGCAAGGGGACTGGAGGAGTGTATAGCTGGAGCTGATCAGGAAACTTTAGATAAAGATACTGAGGAAGTGGAAGATGAAGGAGAAGATCAAGGTGAGGTCCAACCTAAAGGGAGTATTGATGATTCAGTATAGGTTGGACGCACCATAGTTGTTAGGATCATTTTATCTTTATGTAATATGATGAATGTTAGTTTATTTCTATGTATTTTGTATTTATTAGTTTCTCTGACCCAACAAAACTACGAGGGAACTGAGCAAAACTATAGTTTCGCTCGTAGTCAGCTGTCCTAGGTCACCTGACGAAACTGTCTTTTGTTGTCGGGTGAATCTAGTTGATGGTCAAGACAGTTTCACTATCCAGCAAAACTATCAAAAAACTAACACTGCTTATATATTGTTATGTTCTATCTTTGTAAGCAAGTTTTGCAAAACCCTAATACAGAAATATCATTGTTGCAACTCTGTGTTTTTGGCTGGAAGCATATTTGTACTACTTTTGAGCCTTTTTATGATTATTGAATAGATTCAAAACTTATTCATTATGTTATTATGAGTATTGTGTTGTTTGAGTAGGATTTCTATGTTTTATTCATCAATTGCACTTATATCGATCACGAGGACCAATAGTCTTCTTCTTGGAAACACTCTTCCTAGCCATCCTTTTCCTTCTCTTTGAAGTCTTTAACTGAGAGACTAGTCTTCCGCACTAGGCTGTTCTACTGTGTCTCTCTCAGTTGGGTTCTCTTCTCTCAAAGGTTTAGAAGGAGAAGGAAGAGGACCCTATTGTGGATTAGAAGATGAAGTTTGCTGAGATTTAGCTCTAGGTCCAGGTTGTGTTGTCTCAGGGGGTTCAACCTTGACCTTAACTTCAGGTTGAGCTGGACTTGGTGGAGAATGCAATTCAAGAAGCTCTCCCTTCTTAATCTTCAGCTTGATCACCCTGATGTGTATATTCATAGTGGATAGAGACATTGGACAAAGCCTCCTTCTAGAGAATCCATACAGCTTCAAGAAGCTCACTATCCCTTGTCTGTCAGCGGACTTCTTTTGGCTCTTTTGGATGATGGCTCTTGACTTTGCAACTTCTTCCTTTAGTTTTCTCTTAGCAGCCTTTTGTTCCTTGATGACTTATTGCTCCAACTGCTTGAGATACTCAAATTCAACATACTCATATGATAAGGGAAGAAGTGCAGATGCATGATAGAGTCCTGTGTCACTCATGTAGTTGATCATGTTCAGTTTATCAACTTACTTATCTACCTGAGGTTATGAAGTTATCACAGCCTCTGTCTTAAGACTTCCTTGAACTGTGGAGAGGTTAAGAGCATGCTTGTAGAGCCTTTTCTGTCTCCTTTCATCCATGTTTCTGAGGAGCAATGCTGCATCCTCTGCCTCCTTTTTCTCCTTGGACAACTCCTTGTTAGCCAGTTCATTCAGTTTATCTAAGGGGAGAGAGAGTGGTTCATCCACATTATAGTTTTTGGTCCCCAAGTAGTTTATCCTGGGTGCCCTCAACTCATCATCTTGAGTATTTGGCCTGGGGACAGCCTTGATGGTAGCTTCTATGAAGCCTGGAGACCCTCTTGAACTTTCTCCCCTTAGCTTCCTCTTCCTCTGTCTTTCCTCCTCCTCAATTTCTTCAGAAGTTAGTTTCCTTTTCTTTTGTCACTCACGGGCCTTGGTGACTCAGGGTGGAGAGAGCTTTGGCCTTCATTGCTTGATTCAGCAGTCAAGCTCTGGTCAGAGAGACGTTATGAAGCACCTTCACCAGCTGGTGCCTCACTGAAGGTAATGGGTGCTAAAGAAGTTCCTGTCTCAAGGTTCACAGTTCACTTCTGGGCCTTCACTCAAGGCTTCCCCTTTAAAGATAATCTTAGGGTCCACCTTAACATCCAGTTGACCAAAAGTCTTAACTGCTAGCCTTTGTCTATATAGTCTTGACCTCAGCTTGTATTCTCAAACACCCTTTCTTGAATCCTATCTGCTAATCTTGCAACTTGTTGTTTTGACTTGGGTTGACAAGTGGAAGATCAATCAGATGATGCTCTCATAAAAGCTCAGGTTGAAAAAGTTGAAAATTTCCTATTGACCCTGAGATCTAGAGATGACTAGAGCTCTTCTATCAGTGTCATACCTCCATCCCATGATTGGATTCTCAAAGTGAGGAGATAGGGTAGGCATAGCTTTGGGAATACCCTCCTCAAACAAACTTTGAATGAGTGAATCCATATCCATTTAGACTTGAGGAGGTTGTTGAGTATGGACCATTGCAAGTGAGGTGGTGAATCCTCAAAGTCCATACTCTGTGAAGAACTCCCAGGTTCTTTGATTGTTTGGACTTTCTCCTCCTTTTTGGTAGCATCACATTCTTACATAAGTGAGCTTGGGGTTGGTTTGTCATATCCATAGGTTCTTGTGGACCTGGTTGGGTTCTCCTGAGTGGTCTTCAACTAACTTGCCCTTGAGATCGGTGATCTCAAGCTGCTGGTCATTGACCCTCCTTTGTAAGACAGTCACCTGATATTCTAGGTGACTTATCTTTGAGACTAAATAGGTGCATGTTTTTGTCAGTTTTTGAACCTTTAGTTTCAGACTCCCCTCATCTATCAGAAGAATCACAGGGGGATAAGAGAATAGACCAAGGTCTTCTTCATCATAACTAGCACTTTGTTCTTGGCTATGGATTTCCCCTGCATCATGACAACTTCAAGTGAAGTGTCAAGAGGCTGGGTTGCCATGGTTGAGGTCTGAATGATTTAATCACTTTCTGAAGTGAGAGCCTCTTCCATATGGACCTCCTGAGCAGACTCATGAAGATCCACCTCAGTAGTAGCTGGATGATATAGGCTAGACATAGGAGAATAGGAGTACTCATCTCTCCTTGAGTAGGGGTGGAGAAGAGAGACTCATAATACTCACTGAAGCTCATGTCTTTATCATCATATATTCAAGGTTTGGGATTGGTTGGTTTAAATCAAGAGGCTGGGGATGGTAACTGTCCCTTGAAGGTTATTCACTAGAGTTTTGAGACTCTGAGTGAAGGCTTAAGGCTGTGAGGGTTGTGAGCTCATCAGGCTGAGCATGAGGAACCTCAGCACTGATCATTGTGAGATGGGAGTGGTTTGCTCCTCAGGAAAAGTGGGAGCTCTAGTGTCCATTCCTCATGTATGGGTGATGATATAGGGGTTTGCACAAACTGAGTAGCATGTGTAGGGGTTTGTTTGGATTTTCTTTGGTAGTTGAAAGTTATTTGTGGTTGTATAGGTGTTGGGAAGTAGAAGGTGTGGGTTCAACACTAGCTGGTGCTGCTAGGTTGTCACCTTGAGCATGAGCTCTAAAATTTTTAGAACAAGGGCTGTTTCTACCCCTGAGAAGCCAACAGTTGGCTTCCTCATAGTCTTGAAGATGTCGGGCTTCATCTGTCCCATTTGAAAGGACTAATTACCTTCTACATCATCTAGCTGAAGGTGAGTGTTTATGGAGGCTAGTGTGAGAAGATTGTCCACCCCTACAGTGTGGCAGACAGTGCCTTCTCCCTATCCATGGTGACCTCTTGCAGGTCCTCCAAATTCCAAACGCTGATCCTCATAGAGTGGAGGATCAATGGTGAGGGAGTGTGAAGTAGTTTGACAAAGAAAGGAAACGAAAACCTCTGAGAAACCGGGATCATTCTAAGAGTTCAACAGAGCAACTTGATTATGTTGCCTGTGAAGTTGCATGGAGAAATCAGGTTGGTTTCTACGATGAAGGTTGGCCATTTTGAGGTAGCTTTGTTGTGAGGAAGATAAGAACAAGGGCGATTTGTGGTGTGAATTTAGGTTAGAAGATTTCCAGGAAGAAGATAGTGAAAGAGGGGCAACCATTGAGAGAATATATATGAAATGGATTTGAGACAAAGTTAATGCAAAGAATAAACTTTGAAATCCCAATGTCGGTCTCACCTCTGAAAAAGTGCCTAAAGGTAGTTTTCTTGGAAGTTGAAAATCTTTCGAAGGTAATTCTGTTTCGGAAGTTTTAAGAAAAAGCTTCCGAAGCCAATTTTGGCCTGAAGATATTGTAAGGTTTGTGAAAAATTTCTTCGGAAGGAAAATACTTAGAGAAATTTTACTTCTAAGACATGTTTGGTTTCAGAAGAGATTAAGACTTGGGAGTTTTATTCTAAAGAGAATAAATCTTCTGAGACTTAATTGCTTTCGAAAGAAAATTGTCCTTCAAACACATGTAAGTCCTTAAAAGCATATTTAAGTTTCGGAAGATATCTTAGAATTTCTTTCGAAGGTAATTTCTTATAAGTAGTTATTTGACTTGAAGACATAACGTTCTTCTGAAGAGAACTTGAAATCTTCCAAAAAAATATGTTTGGAAAAATTTTCAAAAATCTAATGAATATCATTTTAAGATTTTCTTCCAAATAAACTAGGCTTATGAAGGTGATAAAACAGACAACTTAGGACACATAGGTTTTTAGAAATAAAGTTGATTTAAGTTTAAGAAAATCTACTTAAAGTTAATCAACCAAATAGCTGATACAAGATATTTGAATCTCTGTTCATCAAAGCTTTAGTGAACAGATCAGCATATTATTCATTTGTGTTAACTTTGACTATTTGATTAATCCTTTTCTAAATCATCTCTAATCAAATGATACCTGATGGTGATGTGTTTTGTCATTGAGTGCTGCATAAGATTCTCTGTAATAGAGATAGCATTGTTGTTGTATATGGATGTGAGTCTCTTTGAAGTTGAATCCATAGTCCAGCATCTGATTCTAAATCCAAAGCACTTGAGCACAGCAGCTTGCAGTAGTAATGTATTCAGCTTCAGCAGTTGATACAGACACACAGGATTGTTTCTTGCATTGCCATAAGACAATCCTTCCACCAAGGAATTGACATCCCCCAGATGTAGACTTTGCAATCATGTTGCAACCACCATTGTCACTATCTATTTAGGCATACAGATTGAAGTCAGAATTCTTTGGACACCAAAGGCCAAGCTTGGGAGCAACTTGAGATATCTAAGAATCCTTTTGATAGCAACCAGGTGTGACATCTTAGGGTTGGCATGATATCTTGCACAGATGCATGTGGCAAACATGATATCAGGCCTGCTGGCTATGAGATACATAAGACCCAATCATAGCCCTGTAGAGATATTCATCCACACACTCCCCCTCAAGATCGGGTCCAAGGGAGTGGTTTGTGGCTATAGGAGTCTTTGCAACTTTGCACTCAGTCATGTTGAATCTTATAAGGATGTCTTGCAGATATTTTGACTTACTTATGAAGAAGCCATTTTCAACTTGCTTCACTTGAATTCCTAGAAAGAAATTGAGTTCCCCCATGGCACTCATTTCAAATCTATTCTTCATCGGCCTCTCAAAGTCTTTGTAGAGCTTTGGATTAATTGATCCAAAGATAATGTCATCTACATATACTTTAACCAGCATTAAGTCATTCCCTGTTCCTTTGATGAAGAGAGTTCCATCTATAGTACCCCTCTTGTAGCCATGTTGACAGAGATACTGAGATAGTGTTTCATACCACTTTCTTGAAGCTTGGTACAACTCATAGAGAGCTTTATCAAGCATATAGATATAATCTGGATGATTTGGGTCTGCAAAGCCAGGTGGTTTTTTGACATACATTTCTTCTTCTTCAACCCATATAGAAAGCACACTTGACATCAAGTTGGTAGACCTTGAAATCCTTGGATGCAGCAAAAGCCAGGAATATTCTAACAGCTTCAACTCTTGCTACAGGAGCAAAGACATCTGTGTAGTCAATTCCCTCTTCTTGTGTGTATCCTTGAACTACTAGTCTGGCTTGTTCTTGATGACAAGTCCTCTATCATCCTTCTTGTTAAAACCCACTTGGTTTCTATGGTAGTCTTCCTTGAGGAAGAGGACATAGGTTCCAAACCTTTTTTCTTTTTGAATTGAAGCAGCTCCTCTTGCATTGCTTCAACCCAACTTCCATCTTTCAAAGCCTCATCAAATTTCTTTGGCTCTATCAGGGACAAGAAGCAAGAGTATAGACAAACATTTTTTTTCATGGGTTTGTCCTCTTGTTCTCACCCCTTTATCAACATTTTTAACGATGTTTGTGGTGGGGTGTGACTTGTGGATCCTGAGTTGAGGGATCACAACAATTTGATTAGAAAGATCTAAATTTGAGAAATTTAGATCTGGCAATGGAGTATCACCCACCACATCAGCACATTTATCAAGAGAGGCTTGATCCAATGAGTGTGTGACATTATTTATGTTGTCTTCTATGGAGTGGTTATTAGTATCAAAAAATTCTTGATCACTGTCACCACCTCCATTTCCTCTAATATTTGAAGTTTCTTCATTTGAGTTTTGAACCTCTGAGCTAGAATTTGTAGGTGCCTCAATGTATGAGCTAAATTTATCATGTTTGTACTGATAGGATCTTTACTTGTAAGGTTAGTTACCACTGGAGCTGAAGTAGTATTCTTGCTTGGTCTTCTCAGCTCAAATTTTGGGTCAAGATCTCCTGTTGATAAGTTACCTGTAGATCCTAAAACATTCTCACAAGATTGTTAAAACAGTTTGTAACTAATCAATATCAAAAAGCCAATCAGGACCATAACCTTTCACACTAGGAGTGTGCTCATTGAAGGTCATATTGGTTGACTCCTCAACTACTCTAGTTCTGAGATTGTATACACTATAAGCCTTAGCTTTGAAAGAGTATCCAATAAAGTGTCCATCATCTGATTTCTCAACAAATTGGCTATTTGATCTTTGGTATTCAAGATGGTGCATGGACATCCAATTGACCTGAGAAAACCAACAAATGGTCTCCTTTTATGCCACAACTTATAAGGAGTCTTACCATGAGTCTTAACCACTAAAACTCTGTTTTGCACATAGTACGCTATGTTGACTGCCTCTGCCCAGAAGGTGATGGGTAGTTTAGAGTCGGACAACATGGTTCTTGTAGCCATTATAAGTTTCTTGTTTCTCCTCTCAGCAACACCATTTTGCTGAGAAGTCCTGGGAGCACTATATTGTCTTATAATACCTTTTTAATCATAAAATGTGTCAATGATTTTGTTTTTAAATTCTATTCCTTGATCACATCTTATGGTTTTGACCTTGTGATCACATTGATTCTCAATTTTCAGAATGAAGTTCTTTAAGATCTCGAAACTCTCATCCTTAGTGCTAAGGAAAAAGACCCAAGTGAATCTTGTGAATTCATTTATGATCACCAAACAGTATGAGGTCCTTCCTAAACTCATTACACTAGTGGGGCCAAAGAGATCCATATGTAATAGGTGTAGGGGAGTAGTGATAGAGTTCCTTTCCTTTGGCTTGTGAGACACTTTGTGTTGCTTCCCTTCCAGGCATGCAACACAGTGGTCATCACTTGTAAACTCTTTCTTTGGTATTCTAGTTACCAAATCATTCTTAATTAATTTATTCATGTTTTTAAAGTTTACATGGCACATTCTTTTATGCCAGAGGAAAGACTCATCACTATTTGCTTTAGATAGAAAGCAAGAAACTTCTCCTGAGGGAGATGTTTCCTTTAAGTCTATCTTGTATATGTTTCCTTTCCTAGGGGCTCTAAGCAGGATATGCTCTTGAGGAATGACCACCCCGGGCTTGAGAACAATGCACTCATGCTCAGTAAAGAGAATGTTGTGTTTTTGATACCAAATTAGGATACACTCAGTAGATTGTACCCAAGCTCTTTGATAAAGTTTACCTTTTCAATGCTAATCTTACTATTTATGACCATGCCCCTTCCAGTAATGCAACCTCCATCATCTTCTCTAAAAGCAACTGGCCCTCCATCAACTTTCTCAAGGTTTTGAAGCAGAGAACCATTGCCAGTCATGTGCCTGGAATTGCCACTATCAATGATCCATACATTTCTCTTAGTCTTTAGTTGTTCCTGCATAAGAAAGAAGTGTTTAGTTACATTTGAAAACCCAAGGCTCATTGGTCTTGGGCTTAGCTAAGTGATTTAAGACAGTGTAATATTAATTGATCCTATGTTCAAGGTTTGAGGATCATCAACTGTTGTAGATGAAGAACTTTTAGTCACTTGGTATTCTTTTATCTTCCACACCATCTTTGGAAGATTAGAGTTGACCTTCAATATTTCGGAAGTTTTGACAACTTCAGAAATTTTGGAGACTAGACCTTCGAAGATCTTGCTTTCACTGCAGCAGGCTTCAGTACTTCGGAAGAATTACTTTCTTCATACAACGGTTCCCCTCTTTCACTATTCTCCTTCATCTACAAGATTCAACCCTAAATTCACCCACAACCGACCTTTGTTCTTATCTTCCTTCATCTCAAAGCTACTCAAAATGGCCAACCCTGATCCAAGAAACCAGTCGGATTTCTCCAGGAAACTACACAGGCAACATATCAGGTTGCTCTGTTAGTGTCTGGGAAGGATCCTTGCTTCTCAGACGTTTTCCATTTCTTAACTCTATCTACTCACCATAAATCCTCCACTATATGAAGAATAGATGTTGGAGTTTTGGAGGACCTGCCAAGAGGTCATTATGGATGGGGAGAATGCACTCTCTGCCACAGTGCAGGGCAGGATAAATTTTATCACTCCAGCCACCATTCATACTCATCTAAGGCTAGATGATGAAGAAGGGGAATTGTTCTTCCCAAAATCTATTATGAACCAGTCTTACAGGCAGACGGGCTATGAGAGTGATTACATTATAAGAACCTTTAAAAAGGGAAGGTTTCCTCCCAATGGAAGTACATCCTCCATGTTGTCATTCACTGTCTATCAAACAACATGGAGGCTGGGATCAAATTCCTGAAGACCTTTCCTATATAGTCCATGGATTGGTACAAGGGGTCAAGTTCAGGTACTCATAATTTGTTTATACTAATTTACTTGAAAACTTGGACTCCTTAGAATATTATATGTTCCCAAGATATGTGCAGTATATTCTTAACTGAGAACTCTGCTCACAGTTAAGGGGAACAGGTAATGTCCTTAATTGGGACAGATGAAGCCTTGCATATTTAAAACAATGAGAAAGCCAACTGTTGGCTTCTCAGGGGTAGAAACAACCCTGGTCCCAAAAATATTAGAGCTCATTGCTCATTGTAACAACTTAGCAACACAAGCTAATATTGAACCCACACCTTCCACTTCTGCACCACCCACACAGCCATAAATCACCATCACCTACCAAAGGAAATCCAAACGAATCCCTGCACAAGCTACTCAGGTTGTGCAGGCCCCCATATTATCACCCATTTAGGAGGAAGTGGACACTAGAGCTCCCACTTCCCCTGAGAGCAAACCACTCCCATCACTTCAAGGATCAGTGCTGAGGTTCCTCATGCTCCGCTTGATGAGCTCGATACACCATCACCAGCCATAAGCCTTCACTCAGAGTCTCAAAACTCTAGTGAACAACCTTTAGAGGAAAGCTACTATCCTCAGTCTTTAGACCTCAATCAACCCATACCCAACCTTGATTTCTATGATGATAAAGACATGGGATTCAGTGAGTACCCTGAGTCTCTCTTATCCACCCATGCTCAAGGTGAGATGAGTGCTCCTAACTCACCCATGTCCAGCCCATATCATCCACCCACAACTAAGGTGGATCTCCCTGAAACAGTTCAGGAGGTCTATATGGAAGACTCTCTCACTTCTGAAAGTGATTACATCTTTAATATCTCAACCATGGCAACCCAACCCATTGACACTTCAATTGAAGCTATCATGGTGTAGGGGAAATCCTGTAGCCAAGAACTTAGTGCTGGGGATGAGGAAAAAGACTTTAGTCCTATTCTTTCATCACCCAATGATTCTTCAAATGAAGATAAGTGGAGTCTGAAACTAAAGGTACAACAACTGACTAAAGCCTGCACTTATTTAGTCTTAAAGGTCAGTCACCTAGAATCGCAGGTGACTACCTTACAAAAGAGGGTCAATGACCAGCAACTTGAGATCACCAATCTCAGGGCAAGGTAGCTGAGAGACCCATCTAGAGGACTCAACCAGGCCTATAAGAACCTATGGATGTTATGGACCAAACTCCTAGCTCCCCTGTGCAAGAGAGTGATGCTACCAAAAAAGGGGAGAATGTCTTAATTACAATCACAGAACCTGGGAATTCCTCTCAGAGTATGGACATAACGGATTCACCAAACTTACTTGGAATTCCTCTCAGACTTTTCATACAAACTCGATTTGAGGAGCGTATTGATCTGGTTGTCGAGACTCGATCAAAAACAAGTTATTATATCGGTCTTAGCTACCTTTATTGTGTAAGGGTAAGTAAGGTCGTCTCCACAGGGAATATATGGAAAGTGTTTAATAAATACGACTCGATTAACTTAAAGACACGAACTTTATAATTAATGATTAAAACTTTGGATGAAATTAAGAACACTATTGCAAAAAGAAACAAACTTTAAAATGAATTTGATCAATAATGTAAGGCCCCATTCCCGGGACGCTTACAGCTGGTCAATCATTGCACATAAAACATAAAACATATATTTAGGTGTACTAAAACAACGCAATGGAATAATTTAAAATCATTTCATTCATTGCTTTTGCAAATAATACAACATTCATAATCGTTACAAATATTGTTTGTTCGTATTACAATGCAAAAACGTCATAATTTAAACAATAGATGCCATCCTAAAACGCCAAGTAGCTGCCCGTGCCATCCTCAGCAACATTACCTGCCAACTGGAAAATACATAAAAGTCAGTATTGCTGAGTGAGTTCTGGTTTTATAAATAAATACTTTTCTTTCGTTTAAAAGCATTCTTTACGTTCATTTGCGATCATACATCATACGTACACATAGGTAATATTTTTATTATCTTCCATCATCATTCTTTGAGTTACATTCATTCATCATCGCACGTCATCTTTATCATTCGTTATCTTCCTTACATACTATACGTACATTCATTAACTTCCGATGACATGTACTGTACCCCGAACATTGTTCACAAAGCTGACCCTAGGGCCTGGGGCAAGTACACTCATCATTATCATTCATCTTTCATTCCGGACCAGTGCCATATGCTATACCCCGAACATTGTGCACGAAGCTGGTTATTGGGTCTGAGGTCTATCATAGACCTCGAACATTGTGCACGAAGCTGACTCTAGTACCTAGGGCAAGCGGCAAGGGTCCCATACATATGGTCAATCACAAAGATTAGACCTCTAGTGTGCATCCTTCCGGGGTAGCTAACCGGCACACAGTTGAGCTAACACCCTTCATTGGGTGTGAACCTCCATGCATTGCTTGCAAGACTTTCATTACTTCATTCATTAATGCATGCATTCTTTCATTCTTTATGTTCCTCTTTTCATCATCATTACTTTCCGATTTACGTTACATAATACTTTTCCTTCATTTCATACTCATAACACGTAAGTCACGGAATATACATAATAGGAACATAAAGTCAACATAACACATTCATACATAGCATCACATAACATCACATACCCCAGCACACATCATCATAAACATCATGCATCAACCATTCAGATACGTTCAACATAAAAACATAACCGATAAAACATAACCGATCCTCCGCGGGGCAGCGGGGCTTCTGGGGCGGCAGCCCCTGACAGCGGGGTCCTAGGGGCAGCAGCCCCTAGTGGGGTCCAAGGGGCAACGCCCCTGGCTAGGGATCTAGAACCTTTTAAATTCTTGAACATTTAAAACATACATTCGTTATGCATTCCAGCCCTAAACAAGTTTAAAACCTTTAAAATAGGGGATCTAGAACTCACTTGAAGTCAGTGAGTAGCTTCTCAATCAAGCTTTCTAAGTAAGGGTCGCACTACACAGCCTGCAGATAAGTTAACACTCAAAGGGGTTAATTTCTGCCTAATTTCACTGCTAATTTCGCTGCATGATCAGCAGTTTCGCTGCTAGTTTCGCCAGCAGTTTCGCTGCCACCTTTGCTGGCAGTTTCACTGGCAGTTTCGCTGGCATCTTCGCTGCCAGTTTCGCTGCCAGTTTCGCCCAACATCGGCCGACACACTCTATTCATCAAATCCATAAAAGCAGCTGGTGCGTTTGTTAAACCAAAGACATAACGAGAAACTCGTAGTGTCCATAATGCGTGCGAAAAGCTCTTTTAGGAATATCTTGTTCCTTCATTTTCAGCTGATGGTAGCCAGATCGAGGTCTATCCTTGAGAACCAACTGGCACCTTGGAGCTGATCAAACCCAAGAAACTACGGATCTCGGATGGCGTCTTTGGAGACTTCCATTGCATCACCGCCTCCACCTTTGCCAGGTCCACCATAATCCCCTCGGATTTACCACGTGACCCAAGAACTGAACTTCGCGCAACCAAAACGCGCACTTGGAGAACTTAGCATACAACTTCTCCCTTCTCAACGTCTCTAACACCTCTCGAATGTGACCGGCATGCTCCTCCTTGCTCTTCGAATAAATCAAGATATCATCGATGAACACAATCACTGATTTATCCAACATCGGCCGACACACTCGTTTCATCAAATCCATAAAAGCAGCTGGCGCGTTGTTAAACCAAAAGACATAACGAGAAACTCGTAGTGTCCATAACGCGTGCGAAAACTCTTTTAGGAATATCTTGTTCCTTCACTTTCAACTGATGGTAGCCAGATTGAAGGTCTATCCTTGAGAACCAACTGGCACCTTGGAGCTTATCAAACAAGTCATCAATCCTCGGTAACTGATACCGTTGTTCACCATCAGCTTATTCAACTCACGGTAGTCAATACACATCCTCATGCTACCGTCCTTCTTCTTCACGAACAAGACCGGAGCACCCCATGGTGAGATACTCAGCTAATGAAGCCCTTATCAAGCAACTCTTGCAGTTGCTCCATCAATTCCTTCAGCTCAGAGGGGGCTAACCGATACAGCGCCTTAGCAACAGGTTGGGCACCAGGTATCAGATAGATCTGGAACTAATCTCACGGTCTGGCGACACACCTGGTAAATCTTCTGGGAACACGTCTGGGAAGTCACACACAACCGGTACATTAGATAGTTGTGGTGTTAGCATATCAACCTCCTTTACGTAGGCCAAGTAGGCACTACATCCACACCTCATACACCTTCCCGCCACCGCCATTGAAATCACCTTCGGAATCGTAGTAACTCGATCACAATAAATCGTCACCAAACTCCCGTCAGGCGCTGTCAGTCGAATCATCTTCTTGCGACATACGATATTCGCCTCGTAGGCCGCTAACTAGTCCATTCCCGGGACTACATCGAACCCGCCTAAGGTCATCACGAACGGTCTAACAGGAAACTTATGACCTTCTAATTCTACATCACAACCTTCTATCATCTCAGAAATCCTGGTAGACTTACCTACGGCCATTTCTACATCAAATGGCTCCTCAATACTCCTACTCCTAATGGGCAACTTAGCATAAAAGGCAGCAGAAATGAAACTCTTACTAGCACCAGAATCAAATAACACTGAGGCAAGAGTTTGGTTTACTAGGAACGTACCTGACACAACATCGGGGTCTGTCCTAGCCTCCTCCTAGGTCATCATGAACGCTCTGGCGCTCGCCTCTGCCCCTCGGTCCCGGTCTTCTGCCCTGCCCCAGAACTCTCAGCCCTTGGCTTCTTTCATTCTCGACTCATGTGGCCCTTTCCACCACAGTTAAAACACCTTGCAGCCTTGCACTCTCTTTCCATGTGGCCAGGCTTCCCACACTTGAAGCACACGTTCAATCCCCACCTACACTCCCCGGTGTGCTCCTTCCCACACTTGCCACACCCTTTCGACTTCGCACCGGATATGACCACACGCCGGTCATCCACCCGTGCATTCTTGTTGTTTGCCGGGGCACCACCCCGACCAAACCTCTTCCCATTCGAGTTTAGGTCACCACCACCTTTCTTGCTCACCTCAGCCACCACCACTTCCCTTTCGTCGTACAACCTTCCCGCCAGATCGACCACCGACCTGAACGTACTTGGCCGAGCAGCGATCATATGCCTGCGAATATTCACCTGCAAGGCCTGAATATACCTCTTGATCTTTTGCGACAGAGGTGTCACCTGATCCGGCACCAGTCGTGCCATCTCGTTAAACTTGGTGGTGTATTGCTGATGCATCATGGTTCCCGCCTCCAGCTACAGGAATTCCTTTTCTACCTTGTCGAGCTCCCTATGAGGACAAAACTCCTTGATCACCAGCTTCTTGAACTCTGGCCACCTCATTCTTCCAATTGCCCTACTACCCTCGGCTTGGACGATATTGTCCCACCAGTACAGAGCCGAATCCACAAATGAATGAGTGGCAAACTTCACCTTCTGATCCTCCCGGCACTCGCTGATATCAAGTACAACTTCCATCTCTCCCACCCACCGGTGAGCAGCAGCAGCAGTGCCATTTCCGTCAAAAGTCGGGGGCTTGCATCTTTGAAATGCCCCATAGTTACAGCCGCATGCTGCCTCCGGCTCTGGCTCTTCTTCTTCTTCCTCATCAATAGAGACAACCATCTCAGTCCTCGATTGCTCCCTTACTCCCTAGGACCTATTCCTCTCTTTCCTTTCTCCTTCCCTTACGGCCTTGATCACTTCAGTCACCACAGACGGTAAGATTGTCTGCATGACCTGGTGAACCTCTTCCACCACCACCTCCTTCACTGAGGCCCTTAAGTTAGCACTCTCGTCACCGCCTTCTGGATGAGGGGTCTCGGGCTCTTCATGAGCCACCTCTTCAGCTCTAGGCCTTCCTCTCATGACCCGCGGTCCAGCACCACGTCCACCATGACCTCCACCTCGAGAAGCCTTTGAAGATCTACCACCAGCCATCCTCAAACACGCTATAAGATTCAAACTAACATGGTCATTCAAGGTAATAGCTCAGTTTATGTCAAGTATAGTAAGTCCCTAATTACAGTGGCCAGTTGTGATTAGCCACTTACTTACTCTTCATACCCCAAGCATTTCCTATCCTGACTACATCAGTATCTAAATCTACTAAGAAGCACATAACATAACATGCGCATAGAATACCGGTTATCCTGAAGAAAATACCTGATGGCACGTAGTTACTCGGGCTGGCATCCCTTCCCTTTGTCCCATTCTTAGTTTAAGTTTAGGTTTCTTTTGAAAATATTTACCCGTTTCACTTAAACTTTGGCTCTGATACCAACTTGTAAGGCCCCGTTCCCGGGACGCTTACAGCTGGTCAAACATTGCACATAAAACATAAAACATATATTTAGGTGTACTAAAACAACGCAGTGGAATAATTTAAAATCATTTCATTCATTGCTTTTTCAAAATAATACAACATTCATAATCGTTATAAAATATTGTTTGTTCGCATTACAATGCAAAAACATCATAATTTAAACAATAGATGCCATCCTAAAAACGCCAAGTAGCTGCCCCGTGCCATCCTCAGCAACATTACCTGCCAACTGGAAAATACATAAAAGTCAGTGTTGCTGAGTGAGTTCTGGTTTTATAAATAAAATACTTTTCTTTCGTTTAAAACCATTCTTTACGTTCATTTGCGATCATACATCATACGTACACATAGATAATATTATTATTATCTTCCATCGTCATTCGTTGAGTTACATTCATTCATCATCACACGTCATCTTTATCATTCGTTATCTTCCTTACCGTACTATACGTACATTCATTAACTTCCGATGACATGTACTGTACCCCGAACATTGTGCACGAAGCTGACCCTAGGGCCTGGGGCAAGTACACTCATCATTATCATTCATCTTTCATTCCGGACCAGTGCCATGTGCTATACCTCAAACATTGTGCACGAAGCTGGTTACTGGGCCTGAGGTCTATCATAGACCTCGAACATTGTGCACGCAGCTGACTCCAGTACCTAGGGCAAGCGGCAAGGGTCCGATACATATGGTCAATCACAAAGATTAGACCCCTTAGTGTGCATCCTTCTGGGGTAGCTAACCCGCAAAAAGTTGAGCTAACACCCTTCATTGGGTATGAACCTCCATACATTGCTTGCAAGACTTTCATTACTTCATTCATTAATGCATGCATTCTTTCATTCTTTACGTTCCTCTTTTCATTCATCATTACTTTCCGATTTACGTTACATAATACTTTTCATTCATTTCATACTCATAACATGTAAGTCACGGAATAATACATAATAGGAACATATTTCAACATAACACATTCATACATAGCATCACATAAACATCACATAGCCCATCACACATCATCATAAACATCATGCATCAATCATTCACATACGTTCAACATTAAAACATAACCGACCCTCCGCGGGGCAGCGGGGGTCCTAGGGGCAGCAGCCCCTAGTGGGGTCCAAGGGGCAACGCCCCTGGCTGTGTGTCTAGAACCTTTTAAATTCTTGAACATTTAAAACATACATTCGGTATGCATTTCCAGCCCCAAACAAGTTTAAAACCTTTAGAATAGGGGATCTAGAACTCACCTGAACTCAGCAGTAGCTTCTCAATCAAGCTTTCTAAGCAAGGGTCGCACTACACAGACTGTAAATAAGTTAACACTCAAAGGGGTTAATTTCTGCCTAATTTCACTACTAATTTCGCTGCATGATCAGCAGCTTCGCTGCTAGTTTCGCCAGCAGCTTCACTGCCACCTTCGCTGGCAGTTTCGCTGCCAGTTTCGCTGGCATCTTCGCTGCCAGTTTCGCTCCCAATTTCGCCCAACTTTCGTTGGAAATTCAAGTCTGCGATACTACCTACGAAACTATAGTTTCGCAGGAAGATCCATAATTCGCTGGACGACTACATATTTCACTGGATGAACACCCAGTTTTGCAAAACGGGCTGAAATACCGAAACCAACCCATTTTTGACCCAAACTTCAATCTTTTACACCCAAGTCCTTGGTGTATCACCCAAGAAGCTATATCTAAGCTTCTTACATGTTTTCTTACATAAAAACGTGAGTTTTGGGTGATTCTTTGCCACTTTCAAAAACCCCAAACCCTAGAATCCGGGTTTGCCCTTAAGAACCGGTTTAAACGATGTTTCTTACCTGGATTCTTGGTCTTTTCTTGTTGTTTGGATGTCCACAAACACCGATCTTCAATCTCTTGATCAACCGAGCCTTGAATCACCACTTTCTCTTCACTTTCTCTCTCTACACTCTCTCTCTAGAAGTTGGTGTTGAGTTGCAAATGAGTGTGGCTCAAGCTGACCCGTTTATATATACTGGGCGTTCCCGGGACCTTAAACTCGCCGAACACATAACCCGCGAGGTCTACTCGGTCCATACTCCGTTTCCCGCTTATTTTCTTTAAATAATCCCGGCTAAGCCCATTATTATTAATTGACTCGTTCCGACTTTATTCCGGGCGTTACAAATAATAAGAAACAATCACTTTAGGGTTTCAAGTTCTACAAGATCAATAGGTCATCAAGTGTACTTTGAGGTTAAATAACACAACTCAAGATCTTAGCTTTTGATTGAAGTGATAACCAAGGGACAATCTTTTAAGACTCCTTCATTCACAAAGTTACCAATTCATCCATATCAAATTATCTACTTGTCTCAATGAGCTAACGATACAAGGAAACCGAAAACTAATGATAAAGCAAATAACATTCTTTATAAACAATTGTTTAACTCAGTCAAAACCTTCAATTACATTTAATCACAAAGTGTTTGACATAAAAAAACCCTAAACATGACTAACCATCTCACTTGGCAAGAACTATCCACCAGAAAGCAATCACGAACGAACTAGCCACTCATAGTCGTCATTGAATATTCAATCGTGGTTTGATGATGATCAATGATGATTTGGCATTTGTTCAGAAGCTTGAAATCACCTAAAATCACCTTGAATTTGCTAAATTTTGGCTGGAAGATGTTGTCTTTAGAATTGGAGTTGGATGTGTTTAAATAAACTTCAAGATACATAAAATCCAGAAGTTGGTTGGTGACCGGCATATGATACGCTGACCCTGGGTGTATCATACCACCATATCAGTGTTCCTACACCCAACTTTCTGTTATTTTTTCCATATAAGCCCACTGATATGCCGCCCATACGCCGACCGACGTATTACACGCCCGTACCCGGCATATCATACGTCGGTACACCTAAATTTGTGCCTTTTTTGTAACTTTTGATGGTTACATCTTCAGTCCTTGTAGTTTCGTGGTTGGCTTCTTTTACTTCCAATTAAACTTGTTTAGGCGTCAAACACCTATAAACAAAACACAACCAAAGTAATCCGATTCCACAAAAACAACGATGTAAAATTACATAATTAGATCAATTAAGCCTTGAATTATTATCTCATGATCACATCCCCACACTTAACCTTATGTTTGTCCTCAAACAAACTTACTTGCACAATTCACCTTAATTAATCAAACATGCTAAGTTACCACAACTTTGTATAAGTTAAGGTCCCCAAGGCATATTTAGTTTTAAACTTTTATCATGTAAGATTCACAACCCAACATGTAATACCACTTATGTTTTAAACTTAGAATCTTTTGTTAGCATAAATTCACCTTTTTCTTCAAACATTCATGCATTCACATTCCTCACAATAAACACTCCTCTCATTTGTTTTGTGGACTAGTGATTATACACTAGTATATCTGGAACTCTCAAACCAAGAATGTACATTTTCATCATATCAATTAACACAATATAACACATAAATCAAGAGGTCTTTCATGGGTTGTAATGTTAGGCTAAGGTTTAAAGTGGGATAGAATAGGGCTTTTAGAGTGGGTAATGATGAATGAAATCCAATTTAACATGCTAGATGTCTTATTTATCAATCTCTATCCTCTAATAGCAATAATTTCACCTATTTCTAACACTATTTTTGTTGCTACATATTTTTGTCATTTTGACCTCATATTTTTCTTTCCCTTATTTTATTTTTTTTTCACATATTCAAAACCACTTATACTATTATTGAACTATTACTGAAACAAGACTTTTAAACATGTCATGGATTGGACTTCATCACCCTTGATTTCATAAAGAGGCTAAGGATTTGTAGGCTTATTGTTTTAGGCTTATTCAAATGACAAGTTGGGGCTCAACATGGTGTCTAAAGGGAAATTATCATGGTATGGACTTCAAAGGAAAAGGTTCAAACAAATGGTTCATTCCTAATGCCTCTATTACATTTATGCACATATTGTTTCATGATCTTGACACGCATCAATTACACGAGTTCTAACTTAAAGAAAACCAAAATATGCTATGAATTGCTCAATTAGGCTCAAACTCTCACAGAAACGATGGGACAGGGTTAAAATATGAAGCACGTATGTCATCTATAACCCGGTTCGTTATGCCTTCTAAGAATTCTACCTAATTTTATAAAAGCTCATGATGGGAGTGGCTTACCATAATTTCAAAACAAGCATGCCAAGGGATCTATACATGCATAAACAAGTGATAATTAACCATGTATGAAAAAAATTTAGGTCTCATGCGTAATTAAGCTAATTAGAAAATTTATTTTTCAAATGGTTTAATTTTTTTCAATTCTTTCCTCATCCTCATACTTGAGATACATTGTCCCCAATGTATGGTAGTCATAATTGGTATTTTCATAACATAGGAAAATAGATTCTTAATTTCATTCATATTATATTGCTAATCAAGACAATTCATTACGAATGGAGACTAGTATGCCATATCCTAACATATTATCAATCAATTTCAACGGAAGCATGAAAAAAATATTGTTCAAAACCAAAGTAGTGGAAAGAGAACATGGACCTCATCACAATCATTATCAGAAACCTTCACCACCTGGCTTGTGCCTCCCCATACCTGAGTGCTTGCGTTTCATGATTGATTATCAAAACAAAAAAATACAAACTAATAGAAGAATTAAAACTTACTTTCATAGGAATCACGATTGCATTTAGCGTATGCAACAAGCCTTTAAACCCCTCGGTAGACCGAGTGGATGAGTTGTAGTCTCGTGAGGGTTTCTAGTGAACACACCCACAAAGTTCTTGTGTTGCCTCCCGCAAGTGCTATGTTTTAGGTCTTCAGCCGGACCTTACCTAAGACCATTTATGGTGGTCGTATTGAGTGCTTCTTTCCAAACTTCTTTTCAAATAAATGCTTATCTTGACCTCATATATTCTCTTGTTCACTCAAGCTTTGGACAAACATTGCTTCTTTAATCCTTGAATTCTTATGATCTGGTGGCTTACCCATCTTAACCTTTCGTCTCGGATTTTCATTACTTGGTGACTCCACCTTCACATTCTCCTCCTTTTCCATATTATCAAGCTCAAACCTATAAGGATCAAAACCATTCTTCTTGCTGATATCCTCGTTTACATGTGAAATGTAAGGAGGAGCACACTCGTTAGTAGCATCTGATACAGAACAATCATCGTTAACTACATACATAGTTGATTTTTAAAACACATTAAAGAACAACTTACGGTTTTTGAATGTCATGTCGATAATTCCATCAGGGCAATTGATTTGAGTTTTTGCTGTTGCCAAGAATGGTCAATATAAAATTACCTTTGGTAGCTCATTTGTCCTTACTGGTGCATAATCAATCATTATAAAGTCCATCGGGTAGTAGAACTCTCATAACTTGATTGTCACATCCTTAACCATCCCCCGGGTTATTTCCATATCAAATCAGCAAGCACCACTATGTTGTCAGTTTCATGAAGTCATACTGTTCATACAAACTTCTCGGAAGGATGCTCACACCGGCTCCATAATCCAAAAGTGCCCGCTTGATTTTAAATTCCCCAACTTGAATAGGAATAATTGGTTCTCCTAAGTCACTTCCTTCCATTTCATCGACTTCCTTATCGTTACCTGCAACTACTTGAGAAAGAGAGGTTAAATCATAATCAATACATTTTGATTTGGGAACGATACTAACCAAATTGATATGCACATTCTTTGAACTTGAGGCTTGATGCTAATGGTTCTTTTTCGTATCACTTGGAAGCTTCCCCGGTTCTCTTTCGGACAATTGTTCAGCTAATTGTCCCAGTTGCTTGGCAATTGCCTCATAGGCCTTTTCTTGCACCTCTCTAAATTGCTTAAACTCTTTCATCTCCTTTGCAAGCTCTTAAATTGCTGACAAAATTGCATTGTCATTGCCATTGTTAGTAGAAGCACCTTGTTGATGTTGTTGATTCCTTTGATTACCTTGACCACCTTATTGGTAGTTTCTTTGATTGTAGTTGTTTTTTGATAACCACCTTAATTGCATTCTTGTTGTTGGCCTTGATATTGGTTGCTTCCATGTTTTGGTACTTGAAAAGGAAGACTTAATTGGTTAGTATTGTTACCATATCTAAGATTTGGGTGATTTCTAAGACTTGGATGATATGTGTTAGAATTCATATCGTATGTATTCCTTTCTCCTTGGCCTTGTAATTGATGTACACTTACACTCTTTCCCAAATTCAAGTAGCATGTGACCGATGTATGGCCGATGTCATTACACATGTCACACACTTCATACTCAGTAGATATGTTCACCATGCCACTCTTTCCAACTTTAAAGCTTGCAATTTCTCATTCTAGAACCGCAATTCTATCCATGGCCACATGCATTCACCATCTTCATGTTTGCACCCCTTGACCTTCGGCTTGATTGTGCATGCTTCTTGGAGATTACACTCATCCTTTCAAGGATATCCCAATCATCATCCTCATGGTTTAAGGTGAATGTTCTTGCACTTGTGGAATTTACATCTCTAGCACCCTCCGGTGATAGCCCATCATAGAATGCTAAAATCAACTCCCACTTAGCTATGCATGATGTGGACAAGTTCTTAGCATCTCTTTGAATCGGTGGAAAGCTTCATGAAACTGTTCACCTGATTGTTGTGTAAATCCTCAAATGGCTCGCCTTGCATCACTTGTCCTTTAGGAAGTATAGTATTCATCCAAGAATTGTTTTTGCATTTGTACCCATGTGTGAATACTTGCAGATGGTAGAGATAGGAACCATTGCTGGTCATGTCTTAAGGGTAAATTGGAATAGGACCAATTTAACATCATCCGGTGAAAAGCCTTGGCAACCAATGGTGCTACATGATGCCTTAAATTCGGTTATAAGCAAATAGGTTTCTTCGGTTGCCATTCCATATAAGTGAGGGAGAATTCCTAAAAATTATAGTCGGACTTCAAATGCTTGTCCCCTTTGTTTTGGCGAAACAATAGGAGATGAGTTGATGGCAATGGCGGGACGAAAGTGACTATACACACCATGTGCTGGTACATAGTGTTGCGCTACTAGATTTGCAGGTATGCCATTAAACAGTTGACCTCCAATGTTGTTGCGAATGGTTGGTTGAGCATAACCATCCTGATCCCGATTTGGTTGATGGTTTTAATAGCCCGGTTGGTTCCCATAATCCCTAAAATCATGTTGGTTTGGTTCGTCCATATTGACTTGATCTTCAATCCACTCTTCGACATAATTAGTGCAATGACTTCCTTCGATTGATAACCGGTCCTCATTGCTGTGATGGCTCCCTTCCACCTCATGCTGAAAACTTGGATTATGAACCCATAAATTTGGCATCGGTTGGAAGTTCATGGGTGGAGGTTGGTTTTGCACACCTTGATTTACAGGGATCGGCCCCTGAGGTTGAGGATGACCAGGTTGTGGTTGAGGTGGAGGATCATCAGGTTGAGGGAACACTGGTAGTGGGATATCCCCTAAAGGTTGGTTGGGTTGTGGTCCTCCTTGGTTTTTTGGATTATTCATCCTTCTTGATTAGTTACTTTTGGGTGTTCTTGAAAGTCTGCTTAATATCCGATGAGCTGTTGCTGATGATGTACCTTTTTTCGATCTGTTTGACCACGAATTTGAGAAGTTCTTGAAGTTGATGCTTTGTGAAACACACGATTCTTTGTTTAAGTCTTCTCTATTTCTGGATCAAATTGCTATGGTGAGGTCTTTCCTGAAAATCTTGTATGTATTAACGTAATGGTTACCTGCAAACAAGAAAACACAAAATACCTCACGTAGTACTGAACAAGGAAACAAATTAAAAAAGAAAAACTGAAAAATAAAATCTTTTTGGGTTTTTTATAAAATTTTTAAGAAAAGAAAATAAAAACTATTAAACACTAAGGCCACTAATTCCCCGACAATAGCGCCATTTTGATCTGGTTATCGAGACTCGATCAAAAACAAGTTATTTTATCGGTCGTAGCTACCTTTATTGGGTAAGGGTAAGTAAGGTCATCTCCATAGGGAATACGTGGAAAGTGTTTAACAAATACGGCTTGATTAACTTAAAGACACGAACTTTATAATTAAAGATTAAAACATTGGATTAAATTAAGAATATTATTGCAAAACGCAACATAAACCGAATTTGATTAAATAATAAGAAATAATCACTTCTGGGTTTCAAGTTATACAAGATCAATGGATTATCAAGTGTACTTTAAGGTTGCATAACACAACTCAAGATCATAGCTTTTGATTGAAGTGATAACCATGGAACAATATTTAAAGACTCGTTCATTTACAAAGTTACCAATTCATCTATGTCAAATTATCTACTTGTCTCAATGAGCTAACGGTGCAAGGAAACCGAAAAGTGAAGATAAAGCAAATAACTTTCTTTATAAACAAATTGTTTAACTCAATCAAAACCTTTAATTACATTTAATCACAAAGTGTTCAACATAAAAAACCCTAAATATGACTAACCATCTCACTTGACAAGAAGTATCCACCCGAAAGCAATCACGAACGAACTAGCCACTCATAGTCTTCATTGAATCTTCAATCGTGGTTTGATGATGCTCAATGATGATTTGGGATGTGTTGGGAAGCTTGAAAGCACCCAAAATCACCATGAATTTTCTAGATTTTAGCTGGAAGAAGTTGTCTTTCGAATTGGGTTTGGTTGTGCTTAAATAAACTTCAAGATCCATATCATCCGGAAGTTGGTTGGTGACCGGCGTACGACACGCCGATCCTGGGTGTATCATAGGCCCATATCAGTGTTCCTACACCCAACTTTCTGTTATTTTTTCCAAATACGCCGCCCATACACCAACCAACGTATTATACACCTATACCAGGCGTATCATACGCTGGTACACCTAAACTTGTGCCTTTTTTGTAACTTTTAATGTTTACATCTTTAGTCCTTGTAGTTTTGTGTTTGGCTTCTTTTACTTCCAATTCAACTTGTTTATGCGTCGAACACCTATAAACAAAACACAGCCAAAGTAATCCCTTTCCACAATAACAACGATGTAAAATTACATAATTAGATCAGCTAAGCCTTGAACTATTATCATGTGATCACGTATACCACGAGTAATGCAAACTCCATCTTACCCAGCTGGTAATCCAATTGTGGGATGGAGGTATGATGATCAAGAAAGTGCCTTGGTAATCTCTAGGTCTTAGTGGCAACAAGAGATCTTTAACTTCTACACTCTAAGATACTATAAGAGCACCTATCTAGTCGACCTCCCACTTGCCAACCCAAGTCAAAACAGGCAAGCTGCACGGTTGGCTGATAGGATTCAACAAAGGGTGCTTGAAGAGTTTAAGCTGAGAACAAGACTATATAGATAGAGGCTAGCAGGCAAGACTGTTGGTCAACTGGATGATGAGGTGGACCCTAAGATTAGCTTCAAATGGGGAAACTTTGGCAAATGGCCTAGTAGTTGAGCCTGTGAACCATGAGATGGCAGGAACTACTTCAGCACCCATTACCCTTAGTGAAGCACCAACTAGTGAAGGTGTCTCATAGCCTCTCTCTAGACAGAGCTCAAGTGAAGAACAAAGAAATGAAAGTCAAAGCTCTCTCCAACCTGAGTCATAAAGGCTTGTGAGTGACAAAGGTAAAAGGAAGTTGACTCCTAAGGAGATTGAGGAGGAGGTAAGAAAGAGGAAGTGGAAGCTAAGGGGGGAGAGTTCAAGTGGGTCCCAAGGTTCATGGAAGCTGCAATCAGGTCTGCCCCAGGCCAAACACTCAAGATGATGAGTTAAGGGCATCCAGATTAAACAACTTGGGGACCAGAAACTACAACATTGATGAGCTCATCTCTCTTCCCTTAGAAGAGTTAACTGAACTGACTGATACTGAGTTGTCAAAGGAGGCGAATGAGGCAGAGGATGCAGAACTACTCCTTAAGATCAAGGAAGAAAGGAGAAAGAAAAGACTCTACAAGTATGCTCCTACCCTCTCCCCAATTCAAAAAATCCCTGAGACAAAGGCTGTGGAAACTAAGCAACAACCTTATGTAGTAAAAGATGCAGACAGTCAAAATATGATTAACTACCTAAGTGCCACAGGCCTCTATCAGGAATCTGTACTTCTTCCCTTGTCATATGATTACATAGAGTTTGAATAGCTCAAGCAGCTTGAGCAACAAGTAATGAAAGAACAAAAAGTTGCTAAGACGAAGATGAGGGAAGAAGCTACAAAGTCAAGAGCCATCATCCAAAAGAGTCAAAAGAAGACTGCTGATAGGCAGAGGATAATGAGCTTCTTAAAGCTGTATGGATTCTATGAAAGGAGGCTTGGTCCAATGTCTCTGTCCACCATGGATGAGCATATTAGGGTGATCAAACAGAAGATTAAAAAGGGTGCATTCTCCACCAAGTCAGGCTGCACCTGAAGTTGAGGTCAAGGTTGAACCACAAGAGACAACACAACATGGACCTAGTGCTGGACCACAACCAACTTCATCTTCTGATCCACAGCAGGGTCCTGATCCCTCTCCTTCTGAACCTATGAGGGAGAGGACCCAATTGAGAAAGACATACAAGAACAAGCTGGTGCTGAAGGCCAGTCTTCTCAGTTAAAATCTGGAAAGAGGAATAAAGGATGGCCGTCAGAAGGGACAAGAGAAAGAAGAAGAAGAAGTCCAAGGAATCCACCTCTACACCTCAGGATAGGTCAGAACATCCTGATGGTGATCAAGAAGAGGCAGCTTATCCAACTCCTATTCAAGTAGAGACTCTTGTTGCTGGGAGACCCATCTTGTCCAGGAGCTTTGCTGCTAATCCAGACAGATGGTATGTCATTTGAGATCAAGGAGGTCAAGATGTCTACTTCTGGCAAGACATACTTGATCTTCCTTTGCATTATATCTATGATATGAGGAGATACTTTGAGAGTCTGAGGGATCCTGACCAAATAATGAAGAAAGGAATGGTCTTGATCCTGATGAAAACTGTCAATAGATGAGTAAACTCTTCTGTTGTGGTAGCATCAGCCTAGGGAAATTTGTAAGGTCTATACTTAAAGGCTGATGCAACCAAAGCATCCAAAGATCTCTCAGCGTGTATGCATGAAGTATAGAGTAAAGTTACTTCAGAAGTTTTACACCACTCAAAATAAGCTAAGTGTAAAATCTTCCGAAGCCAAATAACACAATCTTCCGAAGCCAAAGATGAAGTCTTCCGAAGCTGTCACACCCTCAAAATCCACGTACGGAGTTTTACCGCGAGGCGTGTGAATAAACCAGGATCACAGTCAATAGTTACTCAGAACGACACTATACACCATATTTAAAATAAAACCAACCAAAGTTCAAACTTTAAAACCATGCGGAAGCGTTTTGTAAATAAGACAAACCCAAAATATAAAAATGCATATTTGGCAAAACATGCGCCAACCCAAAATATTTAAACACACATAAATAAAACCAACAAATATGTCTTTAAAATGGAGTCTTAGAATGCATGCTGGACCCGTGTGGTGCTCCTAATGGCAAGAAGAGTTAACGACCTGAGAATAGCATACTAAAATGTCAACCCAATGGTTGGTGAGTTCAAGAGTTTTCGTTTATCATAAACAATAACATTTGCGTAACATAAGAAGTGCATTGAAATAGATAGCTAGTCTATATTCACAAGTAATAACCATAGTGATTTCGCGATCGAAGCTGACTGTGTTGCGTTTGTTTCCTCCCGTCATGACTTACCAGGTCGTGATGATATTTGTGTCTAGGACAATATTGCACCCGTTTGACCTCGAGTCGCACAGGTGGGGCTCGTCAGACCCAGTAGTACTACCCAAGATTTCCTGCTAGTTACCATTATTAACGATCCGAAAGTATGAGGACTTTCAAGGTATTAAGCACTATGTTAAAACATACACAACTTACAATAAATAAATAGTGTTTGAGTACAAGTATGCTACCTCCCCCAAGAAGAAGGTTTAAAAAAATAGAGGGGCATGAACTCACCTGGTGTGTAAAGATAATGACTAAAGAGAACTGGTGATAGGTGCAAAGACAACCCTTCAAAGGTTACCTAGAACACAAGAGTACATAAGTACATGTTCACAAAATTATATTGAAACCCTAAGTGTTTTACAAACCAAAGAACTCAAAGTTTTAAAAGACAAGACACATTTGACCCAGTTGACCCGTTTGACCCGTTGGTGACATTATAGATGAATTTCCATTCAAACAAGCATAACAGCCTATCACACATGATTAACATACAAACTGATTACATATAACACTTTATTAACCACATGTACTAATTAGATCATCATACAGCCAGATATCACACAAGTCATGCGAATCTCAAACTATTATCATGCTCATAACATCTATAACACAAATAATACACCATACAAGGATCAAATCACGCATCACATGCCATGTGAAGCCACTCACGACTTCACACCCTAAACCCTGCCAATCCTACTAAGTAGGGGCCTCAGATTCGCATGTGTGTATGATGACCATTAACATACCAATTTCCATAGCTCATATCATCCAAAATATTCAGTCTTAATGAACCATCAATCAACAAAGTCCTAGCTTACCTATATGACTCATACCATGATTTTTCCACAAACAGGCCAAAACAGGTAACAAACCAAATCAACATTCATATAACCTAAACAACACATTTAATCACTTTAGAAACCATCCATGAACATACTAAGATGATCCTAATGTCCCAACATGTTCAAATCCTCATACTCAAGAATTTGTGCAAATAAAGTTTCCCTTTTGGGAAAGCACATCCCAAAATCATCAAACTCACACTACATTCATGAATGTACCATTTGCATACTAATTCAAGCTCATGAAAATAACTAAACATGATCAACCACATCTAACCATCATGTTACATCAACTTTCATACCCAAAAGTTTCCACTTTTGGCAAGGTATGAACTACAACATTCAATCCAAGGTTTCTAACATTCATATTAACTATCTAGCATCTAATCATCATCATAAGCATATCCATAACACCATTTCATCATCCAATCATCAATTCATGCAAAATAAAGTTAGTATTCTTAGTAACCTATGAACCATGAATCAAAATCGAAGCTTTCTTGCAAAATCGACGTTAACTAATATGCATACAACCTAACTAGCATCATTACAACATCAAACAACCAACATTCAACATCCAATTTGATCAAAATTGCATCAAACTTTCGGCTAAGGGTTCATCACCCGAAAGAACAACCAAAAATCCAATCTTTATGCATACTTGACGTTAAATAACATGTAATCTATCTAGTAAACACATTAACATCAACAACTAAGCATTAATCGACCATCAATTGTAGGTTTCGAACCTATGCTTTCGGCCAAACACCAAACACCTCAAAAAAACACAAATCTAACCTTTAAATAGTGTAATGAACAAGATTTGATGCTTCCAACGTGTAATAATCCTTGTAATCGACCAAAACCATGGAGTTTACATTTTATAAAAACTAGGCTTTTAATTACTCTTTTAAAATGTTTTTAACTAGAGTAATAAACATATCAACTAATAATAACAATTATATGTCTTATCTTTGCAAGTTATAAAGTTCAGCAATCAAATACACACGTTTCCACGTTACGCGATAAAATTTACAATAAACATTTAAATCACATAATCACAACTAATAATCAGCGTAGAAATTATTGTTTAACATTATTAATTATTATTAAGTCACCAACGTGCAATGACAACTAGTGTGTGTTCACGACACGTGTATGCAAGACTTAACGGAACTAACGGAGTTTGGTAATGGAAAATTACCGGATGTCATATTATCCCCATGTTGAAAGAATTTTCGTCTCGAAAATTGCGTTACATGGTGAGTGTTCCATCACTGGTCTACTGCATTGGCACAAAGTAATCGAAATCGAGTGAGTTTTGGATGAGTTGTCACATCATCCCCATGTTGAAAGAAATTTCATCCAGAAATTTAATCAGTACCTTCGCCGGCTGGCATCGTCTTTTCAAACAGCTGAGGATACTTAAGCTTCATTTGGTCCTCACGTTTCCACATGAATTATGGTCCACGTCTCGAGTTCCAACGAACTTGAAAATGGGTATCTTGCTTTGCTTAAATGTCTTTACCTCCCGATCCATCACCTCAACCGTTCCTCAATGAAGCGTAACTGTTCGTCTACTTGAACTTCTTCTAGCGGTACGACCATAGTTTCATCCGTTAGGCACGTCTTCAGATTTGAAACATGGAATACATCATGGATTCCACTTAGCGAATCAGGTAAGGCTAGTCGATAAGCCACTGGACCTATTCTTTCCAAGATCTCAAATGGTCCAACATATCTCGGATTTAGCTTTCCTCTTTTACCAAACCGAATCACGTCTTTCCACGGTGAGACTTTTAATAGGACTTTATCACCAAATAGAAATTCTAGAGGCTTTCGTCGCTTGTCAGCATAACTTTTCTGTCTATCGCACGCTGCAGCCATACGGTTCCTTATTTGCATAATCTTTTCAGTGGTCTCGTGTACTAACTCAGGACCCGTTAGCTAGCTATCACCAATTTCAACCCAACAAACTGGTGATCTACATTTTCTCCCATACAAAGCTTCAAAAGGTGTTGCCTTTATGCTAGTGTGATAGCTGTTGTTGTAAGAAAATTCCACCAATGGTAGGTGAACTTCCCAGTTATTCTCGAAGTCAATCACGCAAGCACGTAACATGTCCTCTAAAGTCTGTATAGTGTGCTCACTTTGACCATCAGTCTGTGGATGTTAAGCAGTACTCATATCCAATCGCGTACCTAAAGCTTTCTGCAACGACTGCCAGAAGTGTGATGTGAAACGAGAATCGCGGTCAGAAATAATTGAGATCGGTACTCCATGCCTCGAAACGATCTCCTTCAAATAGAGTCGGGTTAATTTCTCCATCTTATCTATTTCCTTTATCGCTAGGAAATGAGCAAACTTTGTTAATCTATCCACGATAACCCATATTGTGTTGCAACCAGTAGAAGTTCGTGGTAACTTAGTAATGAAATCCATTGATATTTGATCCCACTTCCACATAGGGATCTCGGGTTGTTGTAATATTCCAGATGGTTTCTGATACTCCACTTTTACCTTTGAGCAGGTCAGACACTTGCTCACATATGTAGCTACATCCGCTTTCATATTAGGCCACCAATAGTGCACCTTCAGATCATGATACATCTTGTCAGATCCAGGATGTATAGAGTACTTAGACTTATGTGCCTCACTCATGACCAAGTCTCTTAGATTTCCGTGTAGAGGTACCCAAAGTCTATCCATGAAGTAACGAATTCCATCTGCTTTTACTTCAATTGTTTTTCCATTCCCCTTAAGGATTTAGACCCAATGTTTTCTTCTTTCAAAGCTTATGTCTGAGCCTCTCGGATTTGTTCTGGTAACTGTGTGCTAATGGTAAGCTGCAAAGCTCGCACACGTCGAGGCTTAGCAGTTTCTTTCCTACTCAGCGCGTCAGCAACTTCATTTGCTTTCCCCGGGTGGTACTTAATAGCATAGTCATAGTCATTCAGTAATTCTACCCAGCGCCTTTGCCTCATGTTCAATTTCTTTTGCTCAAAGATGTGCTGAAGACTCTTGTGATCGGTGTAAATAGTGCATTTGGTACCGTACAAGTAATGTCTCTAGATCTTTCAGGCAAAAATTACCGCACCCAGTTCCAAGTCATGGGTGGTATAGTTCTTCTCATGAATCTTCAACTGTCTAGAGGCGTAAGCTATCACCTTAGCCCACTGCATTAGGACGCATCCAAGTCCTTGAATAGACGCATCGCAGTAGACTACGAAGTCATCACTACCATCCGGTAATGCTAATATTGGTGCGCTACACAGTTTCTGTTTCAGCAACTGAAAAGCAGATTCCTGACTATCGCCCCATTTGTACGTCGTTCCCTTGTGAGTCAAGGCTATGAGAGGTTGTGCAATCTTAGAGAATCCTTCAATGAACCGTCGATAATATCCCACTAATCCAAGGAATTGTCTTATCTCGCTAGGTTTCTTAGGAACAGACCAATTCTTTATCGCTTCAATCTTAGCAGGATCAACATGTATTCCCTTCTCGTTGATAATATGACCCAAGAATTGTACCTCACGTATCCAAAAATCACACTTAGAAAACTTTGCGTACAGTTGTTCCTTTCTAAGTAATTCCAAGATTAAACATAAGTGTTCTCCATGTTCTTCCTCAGTCCTTGAGTATATCAATATGTCATCAATAAAGACGATAGCAAACTGATCAAGATAGGGTTTGCACATGCGATTCATAAGATCCATGAATACTGCTGGTGCATTCGTCAACCCAAATGGCATGACCAAAAATTCATAGTGACCTTATCATGTACGGAAAGCAGTCTTCGAGATGTCCTCTTCTCGAACTCTCAGCTGATGATACCCAGACCTCAGATCAATCTTAGAGTAATAGCTTGATCCTTGCAGTTGATCAAACAAATCATTGATACGAGGTAAGGGATATCTATTCTTGATAGTAACCTTGTTCAGTTCCCTATAGTCAATGCACATTCGAAATGTACCATCCTTCTTCTTCACAAATAGAACTGGCGCTCCCTAGGGTGACAAACTCAGTCGGATAAACCCTTTATCCAACAACTCATGTAGTTGGGCGGATAATTCCTGCAGTTCGTTCGGAGCTAACCGGTACGGTGCTCTCGCGATTGGAGCGGCTCCTAGAGTTAACTCAATTTGGAATTCAACTTGACAATGAGGCGGTAATCCAGGCAGGTCTTCCGGAAACACCTCGGGAAACTCACGAACTATGGGGATATCCTCTATCTTCTATTCCTCGGTCCGTTTATCTGTGACGAGTGCCATTATGGCCAGTCGACCTTTCCGCAACAACTTCTGTACCTTCATGAATGAGATGATGCCTATCACCGCACCTCTCCTATCACCTCTGACCGTAAGGACTTCGTCACCAATGGGAATACGTATGATCTTCTCGTGGCATATGACTTCCGCTTCTTTATCGGAAAGCCAATCTATGCCTACTACCACATCAAAGCTTCCTAACGTAACAGGCATGAGATCTATGGTGAATGTATGACCAGCAAGCTCTTGCAGTCTCTAAGAATATGCGTTACGTGAATCTGTGTACCGTCAGCTAACTCTATGATGTATTTAGATTTTAAGGCTGAGGGCATATCACTTAAAAGACTATAGAACCTAGTGGACACGAAACTTCTATCGGCTCCGGTATCAAATAATACGGTAGCAAAACGACCATTAACCGAGAATTTACCAGTTACTGTTGTAGGATCGTTTAGAGCCTCACCCGAGCCAATGATGAAGGCTCTTCCTTTGGCTCCATTGTTGTTTCCACCGTTGTTGTTGCCATTACCATTGTTGTTGTTATTGTTTTTGCCATTGTTATTGTTGCTGTTGTTCCCATTGTTGTTGTTGCCATTACCATTCCTCTTAAGCTGGGGACAGTTGCATTTGTAATGGCCTTCTTTTCCGCACTCAAAACAACCTTTCGGAGTTTCTTATGATTGTTGAGGCTTCCTCATCAGTTCACCCCGATAGTCTTCGGCCGCATGCCCAACTTTACCACAGCGTTGGCATCGGAAGTTGTCACATTTGCCGGTGTGATGGTAGTTGCATCGATTGCACTTAGGACTTTTCTCCACATAGCCTTCTTGTCCCTGCGATGCCGAGGATGACAGATTGAAATTTCGGTTGTTATCAAACCTCCTTTGTTGCTGGGGAGGTTGCTGCTGCTGTTGTACCTGTTGCTGCTGTTTTTGTGGCTGGTTGCCGGAGGATGAAACTTTGTTACTAATGTTCTCCCACTTTCTTTTGTTTTCGAGCACACTAATGACCACGCCCCGTTTGGGTAATCGTCCTTGCTCAACTGCCTGGTCAGTCAGTCTGTGGGCTGTCCGGATAGCCTGCTGCATGGTAGTGGGGTTGGAAGCAGTTACCATACTCTGAATTTCGGGCACCAGTCCACTTATGTAGTGCTCGACTCACTTATGCATTTCATTGACCATTCCAGGGCATAGTGTGGCCAACTCATGAGTACGGGTCGTGTAGGCTTCAATTTCTGAGCCTTGCATTTTTAGTTCCAGAACTCAATCTCCATTTTCTGCACTTCATTTCGGGGGCAGTATTCTTCGGTCATAATCCCCTTAAACTCATCCCAAGGTAGTTCATTGGCCATGGCTTGACCCAGCATTTGCACCTAGGCATTCCACCAGGAAAGTGTTACGCCTTCCAATGTCCCGGTGGCATACTTCACCTGATCAGCAGGCGGGCAGTTGCATTTTGCGAAGACAGACTCTGTCTTCTCAAACCACCTTACAAGTCACTAGTGAGTATACTGACAGGTTGCTGCTCGGTGTCCAGTGCAGCCACTAGTGCAGCAAACGCTTGCTCTTGAGGAATATCCAGGGTAGGGAGTGTGAGAGATGGGGTAACTGTCGACGACCTCGTTTGTGGTCAGGTAGAGGCTATCGATGGTACTCGCTCCCGATATATCATATGTCATATATAGGTAGGATAGTAATCCCAATCTCGTGGAGGAGCACGTTCAGGTATCGCGAACGGTTGATCCCAATCAACCTCCTCAAATGGATATTGGTGTCATGGCCAGTCCGATCCACTGTCCGGTACGGATGAGTAAGGAGGTGACTCAGATCTCGCGGGTCTCTTACCCAAATCACGGGATGATGATGCCATGCTGCGAAGTACGTGTTGCGTATGCCAATGAGTATACAGTAAGGAGAGTAAGCGATAAGTAACTAACAACTATGCGGTTATAGTCTAGTGTGTGTATGCAACCTAGTTCCCTATAACCAATGGCTCTGATACCAATCTGTCACACCCTCAAAATCCACGTACGGAGTTTTACCGCGAGGCGTGTGAACAAACCAGGATCACAGTCAATAGTTACTCAGAACGACACTATATGTCACATTTAAAATAAAACCAACCAAAGTTCAAACTTTAAAACCATGCGGAAGCGTTTTGTAAGTAAGACAAACCCAAAATATAAAAATGCATATTTGGCAAAACATGCACCAACCCAAAATATTTAAACACACATAAATAAAACCAACAAATATGTCTTTAAAATGGAGTCTTAGAATGCATGTTGGACCTGTGTGGTGCTCCTAATGGCAAGCAGAGTTAACGACCTGAGAATAGCATACTAAAATGTCAACACAATGGTTGGTGAGTTCAAGAGTTTGCGTTTATCATAAACAATAACATTTGCATAACATAAGAAGTGCATTGAAATAGATAGCTAGTCTATATTCACAAGTAATAACCATAGTGATTTCGCGATCGAAGCTGACTGTGTTGCATTTGTTGCCTCCCGTCACGACTTACGAGGTCGTGAAGATATTTGTGTCTAGGACAAATTAACGATCCGAAAGTGTGACGACTTTCAAGGTATTAAGCACTATGTTAAAACATACACAACTTACAATAAATAAATAGTGTTTGAGTACAAGTATGCTACCTCTTCCAAGAAGACAGTTTATAAAATAGAGGGGCCTGAAGTCACCTGGTGTGTAAAGATAATGACTAAAGAGAACTGGTGATAGGTGCAAAGACAACCCTTCAAAGGTTACCTAGAACACAAGAGTACATAAGTACGTGTTCACCGAATCATATTGAAACCCTAAGTGTTTTACAAACCAAAGAACTCAATGTTTTAGAAGACAAGACACATTTGACCCAGTTGAACCGTTTGACCCGTTGGTGACATTATAGGTGAATTTCCAATCAAACAAGCATAACAGCCTATCACACATGATTAACATACAAACTGATTACATATAACACTTCATTAACCACATGTACTATTTAGATCATCATACAGCCAGATATCATACAAGTCATGCGAATCTCAAACTATTATCATGCTCATCACATCTATAACACAAATAATACACCATACAAGGATCAAATCACGCATCACATGCCATGTGAAGCCACTCACGACTTCACACCCTAAACCCTGCCAATCCTACTAAGTAGGGGCCTCAGATTCGCAAGTGTGTATGATGATCATTAACATAGCAATTTCCATAGCTCATATCATCCAAAATATTCATTCTTTATTAACCATCAATCAACAAAAGTCCTAGCTTACCTATATGACTCATACCATGATTTTTCCACAAACAGGCCAATACAGGTAACAAACCAAATCAACATTCATATAACCTAAACAACACATTTAATCAATTTAGAAACTATTCCGGAACATACTAACATGGTCCTAATGTCCCAAACATGTTCAAATCCTCATACTCAAGAATTTGTGCAAATAAAGTTTCCCATTTGGGAAAGCACATCCCAAAATCATCAAACTCACACTACATTCATGAATTTACCATTTGCATACTAGTTCAAGCTCATGACAATAACTAAACATGATCAACCACATCTAACCATCATGTTACATCAACTTTCATACCCAAAAGTTTCCACTTTTGGCAAGGTATGAACTACAACATTCAATCCAAGGTTTCTAACATTCATATCAACCATCTAGCATCTAATCATCATCATAAGCATATCCATAACACCAATTCATCATCCAATCATTAATTCATGCAAAATAAAGTTACTATTCTTAGTAACCTATGAACCATGAATCAAAATCGAAGCTTTCTTTCAAAATCGACGTTAACTAATATGCATACAACCTAACTAGCATCATTACAACATCAAAAAACCAACATTCAACATCCAATTTGATCAAAATTGCATCAAACTTTTGGCTAAGGGTTCATCACCGGAAAGAACAACCAAAAATCTAATCTTTATGCATACTTGACGTTTAATAACATGTAAACTATCTAGTAAACACATTAACATCAACAACTAAGCATTAATCGACCATCAATTGCAGGTTTCAAACCCATGCTTTCGGCCAAACACCAAACACCTCAAAAAAACACAAATCTAACCTTTAAATCGTGTAATGAAAGATTTGATGCTTCCAACGTGTAATAATCCTTGTAATCGACCAAAACCATGGATTTCTTGCTTGTTCTAGGGCTGAATTCGAAGTGTGTGTGTGTAGAGGGTGAGTCACGGCCGAAGGGTTGGGTGGGGGCTAGGGTTTTTGTTTTTTTTTTATTAATACCTAATTTCCATTTAAACCCTTGTAGTTTACATTTTATAAAAACTAGGCTTTTAATTACTCTTTTAAAATGTTTTTAACTAGAGTAATAAACATATCAACTAATAATAACAATTATATGTCTTATCTTTGCAAGTTATAAAGTTCACCAATCAAATATACACGTTTCCACGTTACGCGATAAAATTTACAATAAACATTTAAATCACATAATCACAACTAATAATCAGCATAGAAATTTTTGTTTAACATTATTAATTATTATTAAGTCACCAACGTTTAACGACAACTAGTGTGTGTTCACAAAACGTGTATGCAAGACTTAAAGGAACTAACGGAGTTTGGTAATGGAAAATTACCGGATGTCACAGAAGCTTTAGAGACAAAGTCTTCTAAAGCCAAAGACTAATTTCTTTCGAAGACAGAGAGGACATGCTTTCTCTGATCATCTTTTAACAAAGGCTGAATAACTTTCCCTGCCACTCTGAAGACTCACCAAATTATTTGAGTTAGTGAAAAGATCCATGCTTTTGTCAATTGTAGATTATGGTCATTGGTCTGTAACTTTCTACTTCTGTATCTTTTATCCTTATTGTAATACATTAGAATATGAGCTATGGTATGTCATAGTCACTAGTCAAAAGGCAATCTGCCTTTTGACTTTACATTGATCTTGTTGTCTAGATTAGTGTTTCCAGCTGGCTTTAAAAGTATAGCTGCTATGGATGTAGTATAAAGTTTCTTAAGTACTTGTATCTTTAAAAGGTATGCTTTGTAACAATTGTAAGAACTTGAGAGCAATATACATCATTCTTGAAAACCATATTTGAGTGTTCTTTGTTCTTGTTCTTTTATTTGTGTTCTTTGTATCATCTAATCGGTTCCCTATTTGATCTGTTAAGTGTTGCATATCTGTGTTCTTTGTATCATCTAACCGGTTCCCTATTTGATCTGTTAAGTGTTGCATATCTCTCCATCCTTGTGAAACTATTGCATTGACCACCCTTCGTCGGTCCTGCAAATGGTATGTAACGAGAGATCAAGGGGGAAAAGACATGTACTTCTAGCAAACATACTTGACCACCTTCACATGATCTCTATGACATGAGGAGATACTTTGTTGGACCAAAAGAACCAATGAGCCTGATCAGAAAAACCTTGAAGTCCCACAGACATTACAACAACTGAAGTAGTCTGCAACAGCTGAAGACATCAACTGATAACAAGGTCTGAAGACAAAGTCTAAAGACAAAAGCTGAAGACAAAGACTGAAGACCAAGTTTCAGATGTTGTCACAACAGCTGAAGAAGACCTCTTCAGTAGTTGTGATGGTTTCCTTTCAGTAGTTTTATGTTTCTTGTAATCAGTACTTGTAGTTTCAGTAGTTTTAGTTTCATCTTGTACTTAGCATACTCTGAGATGTTCTCAGTTGTTGTGAACATTCTCAGTAGTTTGCTTACTTTCAGTTGTTTGTAATAATTCTGTTAGATGTCACTATCAAGTGACATCAGCAGACGTCACATTCCTTTATATAAGGAATGTTGACCTAATTGTAAGGTGCGAAGCTTAGCGGCTGATATACCGAAGCATTTGTGCATGAATGATATTATCCCTTTTGCAGAAAACCCTCTTTCTCTATAACCGTGTACTGTTCCATTGAATATCTATTGTGTTCTTGCAATATTTGTCTAATTCTTGTTCTAATTCCGCTGCAATTCAACTCTAATTGATCAAACTTAGATCGCTGATCCTGTCAAATGGTATCAGAGCATTTTAATCATTGATCGGTTTAACAATTGATCATTGAAACTGCTATTTCAATATCTAAAGTTTGATCGAATTAGCATATTTGCAAGAATTGGTTATAGAGATTGATCTTCTGCTGCTTCTGTTATTCAATTTGAGTTTCTTCTTGGTTCATATTGAGTTTGTTGTGTTTTTGTGCTAAATCTGTTGAAACTTGATTGAATTGGTTTGAATCTGAGAATGACTACTCCATCTAATGACCCTCACAATACTGGCTCCTCAACCAAGCCTCCGATGCTGGTTAGGAGTGAGTATAACATATGGCAACGAAGAATGCTCCATCACCTGTCTGTTAACAGTTCAGGTTGTTGGACATCTATGGTTCACGGTCCACACAAGCCTATGGTGAACAATCCGGAGACCAACCAAATGGTTCCGAAGAAGAAGGAGCAATACTCAGATGAAGATCGTAAACTATTTGAGATTGATGCTAAAGCCCATGGAATTCTGGCCATGGCACTGCCTAATGAAATCTATTCTGGGCTTATGCATCATGAAACTGCTCATGACCTCTGGAATGCTTTGAAGGAACAATTCGGAGGAACTGATGAGGTCTTAGCAAACAACAGAGAAATCCTCGCCCAACAATATGAGACATTCTCTCATAGGAAGGGTGAGACACTGACTCAACAGTTTGAGCGTTTCTCCTGCTTGATCTCTGAGCTGAAAATGGTCAAGCATGAGTATACTAACAGCCAGATGAACAACAGATTCCTCAGATCACTGCCTGAGAGATGGGACACATACACCATTGTCCTACGCTCCAGTGCAAATCTGGATAGCCTATCTCTCACCCAACTCCATGGGAAACTGCTTACATTTGAAAGAGAGATAGAGCAGAAAAGGAATCTAGCATCATCAGGAAAGCTCACTGATGACTTTGTACCAGAGAACACTGCCTTGGTCGGTCATGAGTCAGAATATGCTGGATCAGAAAGCCATTATGATGAGCATATAGATTTCTCTTCAAACAGTTCTGATCATGCATTTGTTGGTGTTGACAGTCATTCTGGGTGTAATAGTGATAATTTATGCTTTATCATGGATGATTTGAAGGGTATTGCTGATGATGATTTAGAAGAGATGGATATTTTGAGCCAAATGGCCTTGATCAATATCAGATCTCAAAAGTTCTACAAGAGAACTGGTAGGAAATTTCCAGGACTCTCTGGCAAAACCAAAGTTGGTTTTGACAAGAGTAAGTTGAGGTGTCACAAATGCCACAGGCTTGGGCACTTTGCAAGAGAGTGTAGATCAACTGGATCTAACTCCTCTGCACCCTTTGTGACCTTTCCAAGCAATAGTTCACAAAACAAAGGGCAACATCCTGCTAGTTCTGGTCATCACTCACAACCTCAATCTCCTGCATATTTTGTCCCTCAGGGTCCAATGCCATATCCATATCCCTGCTATTACATGCCACAGCCAAATCCAGTTCAAGTTCCTATAGCACAACAACCTCAAGCCCTACCTGAGCCTCAACCATCTCCATCACAATCTCAACCTCATCACAGCTTCTTCACACCAGGAGTTATTGACTGGAGCAGCTTACCAGATGATCTTTCTGGTTTCAATGAGCAATTATTTGCTGGTGCTGGTCAACATGGTGGTGAACATCCTTTTGGGAATCTTGCTCTCATGGCCCTGGAGTCTACTGAGGGTTCCTGCTCCAATGCATCATCTTCACAGGTAACCCAGGTATCTTCTGAGGCTAAAGCCAAGTTATGTTCTGAATCATGCATAGCTGCCTTTGTCTCTATTAGAGAGGCAAATGTAGCTTTAATCAATCAAAATCTTGAGCTTGAGAAAACTATTTCCAAAAGAAAAGCTGAGTATGAGTCTGCTCTTAATGACAAAGATGATGAGATTTACAAGCTTAAATGCCAACTTAATGATGAAAAGGCTAAGGTAGAGGTCATACTTGAGAACCACAGAAGTCTCAAAGAGACACTTGCAGCTACCAAGTTGAGTGTGACCGCTGGGTAACATCCTGCAAGGGATTTGAAATGCTTCTCAGCAAGCAAACAGCTTCAAATGTGAAGTTTGGAATAGGTTACAATCATACTGCACCACCTACTGATTTTACTTCAAAATCAATAGTAAAATCTGAAGGTGAAAGTAATTTCCAAACCACATCATCATGTGATTCATCCTCAAATGATAATACAAAATTAGAGGATGAAGTCAGTGTTAAGATCTCAGCAAATCAATTGCCTGATGGTTTAAATGCTGATAAACACATGAAGCTGAGCAATTCAGATGTTGTCCCTCAAAGTACTCCAAGTACTGAAGGGCAAGTCACAACATCTGAAAAGCATTTCAAATCTGCTGAAATAAAAGGATTAAAACTGCTGAGGAATCTATCATACGGTCTTTCAGGACGGATAGAGAACAGCTGAAGAACAAGTCTTCAGTTGTTACCGATCCTTCAGTACTTAACACAAGTACTGAAAGGAGGAAAGTACTGAAGATCACACCTTCAGTAGTTTCCACTTCAGCAGTTGATCAATCCAAGATGAAGAATAAGCCATGTGAAATATGTGGTAAATTCAATCATCTATCTGATGAATGCTGGTACAAAAAGGGTTCCAAACTCAACAGAGATAAGCTCATTAAAGAAGAGATTAATAAAATGAAAAATGAGTTTGAGACCAAGTTTGTACCACAGTCATCTCAAACTGATAAACCCAAGGCCTCACCAAAATCCAAAAAGAAGGATGGGGTTTATCAGAAAACAGCTGATAGTGTTCCTCATGATAAACATCAGACTAAGTCTGTGAATTTCAAGAAGGAGGAAATGGTGGGTCACAGGAACTCATCAAAAACAAGTACTGATGTGTCAAATGAGCTGAAGGCTTTAGCAACAAATCAGACACAACTTGTTATGATGGTTCAGCATTTGTTGGGGAGAGTTAACCAACTAGATGCACCTGTGATCAAACCACTGAAAAGGAAATCCAAGCCCAAATCTAAGAAATCCATTTCAGCACCATCTCCACCTTCATCAGCTGTTAATCATGAGAAACAAGTTATGGTTAAATCTGTTGATGAAAACAGACCCAAAACCAAAAAGGTTTGGGTCTCTAAAGCTAACTAGTTTCTTATGATAAATGCAGGGTTCTTCAGCATGCCAAAGAAGCATCTGGTATGTAGACAGTGGAGGATCTATGCATATGACTGGGAGCAGTTCTCTTCTTAATGACTACTCTCAAGGAAAGAAGGGATTTGTCTCATTTGGAAATGATGCTAAGGGTTACATCATCGGGAAAGGATTTGTGTCAAATGGAGAAATCAGATTTGATGATGTTAACCATGTGGAGAATCTCAAGTATAATCTACTGAGTGTCAGTCAGATGTGTGATAAAGGGCATGTTGCACTTTTCACAAGCCAGAACTGCCGGATTCTGTCTTCCAAAGTTCTGAGGCTGATTGACAAGGTATTGGATGAACATACTCTCCTGAAGGCCAACAGGATAGGAAGAGTATATGCCTTGGATTTGTCAAAGAAGATTGATTTAAAAGGTCATCCTTGCCTGTTCTCCAAGGCCTCTCCTCAGGAATCTAAACTGTGGCATAGAAGGCTGGGTCATGTTAATCTCAAAAACATGAATCAGCTGATCCACAATAGTTTAGTGAGAGGTCTACCAATAAAGGAGTTCCACTGTGATGAAACCTGCACTGCTTGTTTAAAAGGAAAACAACACAAAGTTTCATTCCCTCCTATAGAAGAACCAAAGTCCACTGCCTGCTTGCAATTACTGCACATGGATCTCTTTGGTCCTGTGAGAGTAATGAGCATGGCAAAGAAGAAATACTGTCTGGTAATTGTGGATGATTACTCCAGATTTGTATGGACCTTCTTCTTGCATTCAAAGGATGAGGCTGCTCAGACAATTATTAACTTTGTGTTGTATGTTGAGAAGCAGTATTCCCTATCAGTCAAGTGTATAAGAAGTGATAATGGAACTGAATTTAGAAACCATACACTTGATGATTTCTACCTTTCAAAAGGAATCAAGAGGCAGTATAGCATCCCAAGGACTCCAGAACAAAATGGAGTAGTGGAGAGAAAGAACAGGACCCTAATTGAAGCTGCAAGGTCCATGTTGGCTGACTCTGGTTTGCCACTGACCTTTTGGGCTGAAGCTGTCAACACAGCATGCTATGTGCAAAATAGAGCTTTAGTGAATCAGAGGTTGATGAAGACTCCTTATGAAGTTCTACATCATTTGGCTCCTCTAATTTCATTCTTCAGAGCATTTGGGTGTCCTTGTTACATTCTCAACACAAAGGATCAACTCCAAAAGTTTGATTCTAAGGTGGATGCAGGGTATTTTGTTGGGTATTCATCCACTTGCAAGGCTTACAGAGTGTTCAACTGCAGAACAAAGATGGTTGAAGAAACCTTGCATGTGAAGTTCAATGAATCTCCTAAGGACAAAATCCCACAAAACCCTGTGGAGTTGTTTGATCTGGACATACTGCAATATGTTCCTTATCAGCCTCCAGCTGTTGCAGATCATGTGAATTCATCACCTTCTGCAGCTAGTCATCCATCTGGTGGTACTGATGTTGATGATGATCCCAGTACTCACCTATTCAAGTTTAGTGATCAACTGCCTGAGTCTACTAAACTTGATGTTCCTGTAGCTTCAGTAGCACCATCCACAACAAATGCTGATGAGATTTCTGAATCCTCTACTTCATTTGACTTGCCATCTAATACTTGGTTTCAAGAATCTGGATCAACATCTGTTGCTGCTGAGCGTGCTACAAACACTTGCACAGATCTCATAGTGTACCAAGAGCTGAAGAATCACCCAATGTCTCAAATCATTGGTGATATCAATGCTGGTGTCTCAACTAGAAGTCAATTGTCCAACTTCTGCTTCTATGCTCTCTTCATCAGTCAGCAAGAGCCAAAGAACTATCATATTGCATTAAGAGACAATGGATGGGTTGATGCCATGCAGCTTGAGCTTCTTCAGTTCAAAAAGCAGCAAGTGTGGGAACTGGTTCCTCTACCCCCAGGTAAGTGTGCAATAGGCACTAAATGGGTGTTTAGGAATAAAACAGATGAAAATGGGCAAATTGTCAAGAACAAGGCCAGACTGGTTGTCCAGGGGTTTTCACAAGAAGAAGGTATTGATTATGATGAAACCTTTGCCCCTGTAGCCAGACTGGAGGCAATTAGATTGTTCTTAGCCTATGCTGCATTCCACAATCTTAAAGTTTTTCAAATGGATGTCAAAAGTGCATTTTTATATGGTAAAATAAAAGAAGAGGTTTATGTGTGTCAACCACCAGGTTTTGAGGATAATAAACATCCTGATTGGGTGTATAAACTTGATAAGGCTCTTTATGGGTTGAAACAAGCTCCTAGAGCCTGGTATGAAACACTGTCAAATTTTCTTCTTCAGAATAATTTCACTAGAGGCTCCATAGATAAAACTTTGTTCATTAAGAAAGTGGGTCAGCATAAGCTCCTTGTTCAAATTTATGTTGATGATATTATTTTTGCATCCTCTGATCCACAGTTGTGTGATGCATTTACAAAGTTGATGCAACAAAAATTCGAAATGAGTGCCATGGGAGAATTACAGTTCTTTCTAGGTTTGCAAATCAAACAAAAGGCTGATGGAACTTTCATTCATCAGTCAAAATACACAAAGAGTCTTTTGGAAAAGTTTGATTTACAAAACTGTAAGCCCTGTTCTACTCCCATGTGCAGCACCACACAACTGGATGCAGATCAGAAAGGTAAAGCTGTTGATGAAACACTTTACAGATGTATGATTGGGTCCTTGATGTACTTAACAGCTTCTAGACCAGATATTATGTTTGCAACTTGTGTTTGTGCTAGATTTCAGGCTGCTCCTAAAGAGTCTCATTTGATTGCAGTCAAGAGGATCTTTAGATATCTGCAAGGTACTCAATCTCTAGGTCTTTGGTATTCCACTGGGCACTCTTGCAAATTAGTTGCTTTTTCTGATAGTGACTATGCAGGGTGTAAATTAACTAGAAAATCAACTTCTGGTGGATGTCAATTCCTAGGCAACTGTTTGGTTTCTTGGCAGAGTAAGAAACAAACATCTGTTGCTACATCCACTGCTGAAGCCGAGTACATTGCTGCTGCAAGTTGTACATCTCAGGTACTCTGGCTTCAGAATCAATTATTGGATTATGGCATTACAGAGACTAAGACTCCATTACTAATGGATAGTGCTTCAGCTCTTTGTATTGTCAAGAATCCAGTCCAGCACTCTAGGACCAAACATATTGAGATCAGACACCATTTTATTAGGGATTGTTTTGAAAAAGGTCTGATTGATCCAAAGTTTGTTCCTAGTGCTGATGAGCTTGCAGACATATTTACTAAGCCTTTGGACAGTTCAACTTTCCAAAACCTAGTGTTAAGGCTTGGTATGCTGCAGCTAGAATAAGTGACAACTACTGATGATCTCAGTCAACAAGTACTGATGAGCATTCGTATACTATTGTCACAAATAAGTACTGATAAGTTCTTTTATCCTCAGTAGTTTTCATAACTACTGAAGACTAAATTACTTAAAAGTACTGAAGTACTCTATCTGTTGAAAAGAACTGATGTGGTTACAACTACTGATGTAGTTACAACTACTGATGTCAGTATAACAGATAAGTACTGATGACCAATGAAACGTCTGAAAATCAGACAAAAAGTCTGATAAGTGTTGAGGTCAGAATGAAACAGCTGATGAGCTAAGAATTGACGACAACAGCTGATGAGAAACTTTTCTCTTTAGTTGTTTCTACAACTGCTGTTTCACTTCATACAACTGAAGCCAAAACCATGTCTTCAGTAGTTTTACAACTACTGATGACTAACACCAAATCTTCAGTTGTTTACAACACCTGAAGCCAAAACCATGTCTTCAGTAGTTTCACAACTACTGATGACTAATACCAAGTCTTCAGTTGTTACAACTTCTGAAAGTTAAAACCAGGTCTTCAGTTGTTTTCAAACAACTGATGACAGCACCAACACTTTCAGTCGTTTTATATCAGCCTTTTCTTACCCTATAAATACCTAAACCTACTTTCAAACGTTTCATTAGCCGTTTTATGTCCTTCACTCTCTCAACAATGGCGACCATGAAACTCAAACCCAGACACAACTGTGTTGCCTACCTCTCGAAATCGGCCTTTTGGAACAAATTTGATAATGCCATCGATCTTATGGTAGATTCCCAGTACCGAACCGCTTTTCTTCTGAATCCTACCATATACCCCGATTCCCTAAGCCAATTCTGGACCAACGTCTCTGTGCAAACTGGTGAGAATGATAGCCAAATCACTCTCCAGTCGTTGGTTAACCAGAAACAGGTGGTCATCACTCCAGACATCATTCGACAAACCCTAAATCTACATGATGCCACCTGTGTCACAGAATACCCGAAAGGCACAACTGATATGTCTTTCATCAATAACGGGTATGAAGGAGACTTAAGTGCTACCACCATTCTGAAGAAGCACTTCCATGATGCTGAACGTCTTATATTCCACATGGTGAATGTCTGCCTTGCATCAAAAACCTCCTCATGGGATCAGATGTCCTCCCGATGGCAACAGGTATTATACTCTATCCTTGAACGACAAAATCTAAATTTTTCTGAGATAGTTTTCATGGAACTAAAGGATCTGGCTTTGAAACCTGTGGCAAACAGATGGATATTATATCCCAGGTTTCTCATGGCCATAATTTTAAATCAGCTAAAATCAGACGGCCTTGTTGGCCTTGGAGTCCCTGCTCCGGCTGTATTGCCTGAAGTATACTCCAGGCACAACTCTGACCCTACACTGAAAGGGGCTGCCCGGCTGCTAAAACCCAAGCAGCGGGAACCCACAGCCTCCACTTCCAGATCCAAAGTCCCCACCAAACCCAACACCAAAAAGCCCAAAAAGGCTACTCAGGGAGATGAGTCCCCTGAGGATGCCCCTGTACCACCAATACAGGAAACACTTACTGGTTCTAACCCCCCAGTAGTGTCAAAGACTCCACCAGCCCTAGCCGCTCAGGCATCCTCTCAACAGGATCCTGATGCAACCATAATTGGGGATACCACAATGCTGGAACCTATCTCAATTGAGAAGGTTACCATTGAAGAGCACCAGTCACCCCGGGTGCAATCTGCTTCAAACCTATCTCCAAATGCAACCGCCCCTCAAAGCCCAACCATTATAGTTGCACAAGTGCTGAGTCAGCTGCATTCCTCTCCTCCTCCCCAGAAACCAATTACAATGGGGAGAACCTCAACAGCTGAGGAAGAGGACCAAAATGCTGCTGATAACCCACAGCACAGGGGTTATAATGTTCAATCTCCCCGTGTAGAGGAGGAGGTTAGAACATCTGGTGAGGCTGCCACTTCTACTGATTCAGCAAATGAACAGGATGCAGTTGGTAACATCTCTAAGACCTCACCAGAGGCAACTGCCGATGAAGGACTCAGTCCTGAGGCAGGAAGTCCCCAGAACCAAGAACAAGGGGCACATGCTACAACTGATCTACACTCAGGGCATGTACATCCTGATTCAATCAGGAGGTCAGGTGATTCAGCAAAGACTGATGATGACCTGGGCTTTTTCTTCGATGTCTTAGCCCATAACACAATCCTTGAGGCTGAGGTGAGCAGACTCAAAGAACTGCTTGCCAAAATGTCTCAGGATCAAAGTCCATCTGCCCCAATAAACCCACAGATGGCACCTTCATCTGAAGGTTCACCAAACACTCAGCCACTACACTCAACTGAGCCACCAGCCACTGCTTTTGGCACCACCTCTCAGGGACAGAACCCCTCTGAGCAGATGGTTGCTACCTTTCAACATTCCTTACCTCTCATCACTCCCATCATCAATGAGATTGTGCATAAAGCCATTGATGAGAGGATCTCCTCAAATCTACAAACACTTGTTGATGATGCTGTGCAAAAGAAGCTTTCTGCCATTCAAACCCTGAACCCAATGCACCCAAAAAGGGGAGTCTAAGGCAGTGAAAGAAAGAAAGAGAAAGAGAGTGGAAGATGAGAAACAACAAGAGAAAGAAAAGGAGTTAGAAAAGGAAAAACCTGATCACATACAAGAGAAAGAAAAGTGCTGAAACTCAAAAGCCTGATGAAGAGAAATCATTGGAAGATCTGGTTAAAGAAGCTGATGAAGCTCACAGCAGATCAATGGACAGAATAATAGACCAACTCTTCAGACAGGGCTTTGATACAGCTACATTAGACACTGAGATCAGAAGGCTGGAGATTAAAGAGATACAAGAGAGATGGGCCAGTTACAGTGTGATGGAAAGGGAGAGGTTGGAGATAATGATCAGGTTTATTGCAAAATACTTGGGAAGATCATTAATTGAGATTAAATCATGGACCAGAGACAGTATTCTGGCAATAACCACCAGAATCTGTGCTTCTGAAGCATTCAATAAGGGGTTGATTATCGAAGCCTTAGATGAAGCAGGTGCTGGGAAGAGAACTGATATGGCCAAGCTTTCCAAAGCCAAACTTACCACAAAAATGCTAGATCAGCCTTCCCAAACTCCCACTCAAAAACAACCAACCCACAACTCTCCAAACCAATCCCTAAACCTAAACTTAAACCAACTCAACCCTCAAAACCAACTCCCTTACCCCAAAAACCACCTCAAACCACATCCAATGATGCACCCAGAAGGAGGAGAAGGGTGTTGAGGATGGAAGAAGAAGAAGAAAAGATGATGAAGAAGACAGTCTGCCAATCTCTGCTGTTCTAAAATACCTGAGCCCAGAAGTCAACAAATGATCACACCAGACTTTCAGAGGCAAATGGTGAAAGTTAAGATTGAAGAAGAAGAACAGCAGAAACAGCACGATGAGCAACTTTTGAAGATGGTTGACAAAGAGTTTCCTCAGTCATCATCTATACAAGCCATGAAGAAACACGCTCAAAGGCTGTATGCTCTCAGGCATACCTTTCAATATCAAAAGGAGAGAGTAAGGATTTGGCCAGACCCCAGGGTTAGTTCTAGAATTCATAAGAAATCCATACCAAGTAGATACAATGGCCAAGTGAGAAAGACCATAGATGCTGTTATTATGTTGGCCATTGTAGTCTCACCCTGGGAGATACTTGAAGACTTCAAGAGAGCCTACAAGTCAAAGATGACCCCTCAAACTCTAATGGAGAACAAAATGGTCAAGAAGGGGTTGTTATACAAGAGGCTTGAAGAGATCAAGAAAAATGAACTCCAGTTGTTATTAGAAGGGACTCACCCAGATGAATTTGCTTACAGAGAGATAACAACTGTTGAGTTGAAAAATGGAAAGACATAAAGTACCTATCAGAGTACTATGGCCCAGAGTTCTTCTTCGAAGGAGAAGCAGAAGAACTCACTAAGGAGGAACAAGTTGTTCTCCTTGAGGCCTACGTCAGAGAGTCTTATAGACTCATCAATGGGAAGTAGGTTTCATGGTTGGGATAACAGCTCTGTGTCCAGTTCCCCAAGACAGAGTTCCCTTCCATCCTTTGACATTCACATCTACTGAAACCTGTTCCCTGGCCTGTGCTTATCTGATATCTCTGAAGCTGATCAAGAGAGTATTTCTGCCAAGAATAAGTGGGACCTCAATAAGCTTAAAGGTTTTGGCTGCATTGGTTCAGGGGGAGTTTGTTGGACCAAAAGAACCAATGAGCCTGATCAGAAAAACCTTTAAGTCCCACAGACATTACAACAACTGAAGTAGTCTGCAAACAGCTGAAGACATCAACTGATAACAAGGTCTGAAGACAAAGTCTGAAGACAAAGAGCTGAAGACAAAGACTGAAGACCAAGTTTCAGATGTTGTCACAACAGCTGAAGAAGACCTCTTCAGTAGTTGTGATGGTTTCCTTTCAGTAGTTTTATGTTTTCTTGTAATCAGTACTTGTAGTTTCAGTAGTTTTAGTTTCATCTTGTACTTAGCATACTCTGAGATGTTCTCAGTTGTTGTGAACATTCTCAGTAGTTTGCTTACTTTCAGTTGTTTGTAATAATTCTGTTAGATGTCACTATCAAGTGACATCAGCAGACGTCACATTCCTTTATATAAGGAATGTTGACCTAATTGTAAGGTGCGAAGCTTAGCGGCTGATATACCGAAGCATTTGTGCATGAATGATATTATCCCTTTTGCAGAAAACCCTTTCTCTATAACCGTGTACTGTTCCATTGAATATCTATTGTGTTCTTTCTATATTTGTCTAATTCTTGTTCTAATTCCGCTGCGATTCAACTCTAATTGATCAAACTTAGATCGCTGATCCTGTCATACTTTGAGGAGTCTGAGGAATCCTGGACAAATGATGATGAAAGGAATGGTCTGACTGATGAGTCCTATCAAATATATGAAGATCAAGCTTCAAAGCTCTCCTTCAGTTTT